>PVIY010052868.1:0-14982 GCA_004026745.1 Myrmecophaga tridactyla | reverse complement strand
TTTAATTTACACTTGAAGTATATGTTTATGTGTGATATGCATATAAATTTGGGTATATATAGAAATGGAGAAAATCTAAATTTAGTTTTTTTTGGCAATAGTGCTGTATGATATTGTTAGAGGTTGGTAAAAGGTAAAGGTCTTTTGTGTATGAGATTATGTAGGATTTCTTGAGTGTCTCTAGTTGGTTAAATGATTATTTGTCTTCTCTCAGCCGCTGTTTATTCATCTCTAAAATTATTTTGATTGCTGAAAGTTTCCTTTCAGCTTTATATATTTGATCTAATTTTGTTTCAGCCCAAATACATTGTCCTGGTCACCAGTTATGTCACCAAAGAGGATTTGGGAAGGGGGGCATAAATGCCTCTAGAAAGTTTTTATTCAAAAATTGTTTATGTAAAAACTTTTCTGTGTAAAGTTTTCATTAGAAAAATGTTTATGGTGTGTGGCCTTGTTTTAAGTGCATTAAACATTTCACTCTACCAAACAGCCCTGCTGGTCTTTACAGCTACAGAGGGAGAATGTGGGTGCAACGCTTTTGTTTCTATTGATTCATGTCTAAAATATGCTTCAGAACGCCTTGGTTCCTTAACTTGGTGGTTGTAGATTTTTTAAATTATTTCACTAGGTATCTTGATTCTGTATCATCTTAGAAGTTGGTGATATTAATAATGTAGACAAGCTATTTTGAAAACCTCAGTCAAATCCTATACTGGTAAATTTAAATGTCTTGGTGTTCATGTTAAAATTTGTTTTACATGTATACAGCTTTGTCTTTGTTTTCGCATAAAAACCTAGATCTGAGGACAGTGGCAGATGTTTCTCTGGAAGCATAAAAACCGAAGTGTAAATTTGCTGTTTCTCATGGAAGACACGTTTGTGAAGCATTGGTTCTATTTTAATAGTTGAATAGCCAGTATGTTACGAGTCTAAAATGAGAGAAAATGCGTCAATGTAGAAAATTATTTTCAGGATGAACATCTGAATTGCTCAAAGACTGTGGACTTTCTAAAGATGCAAGTGTTTTTAATTTGTTCTTTTAGGCTTTTCATTGGAGATTGTGGTTGAAATCTATGACTTTCATTTTTGCCTTTGATAAATTAAGAAGTGAAATAAATCTCCGTAGTATGTAAATTTAACTAAGCAATAGGTACAACCTTGGAATGGTGCAACCAAAAATAGTTCTTTGTAGTCACACACTGTTGATGCATTCAGATTATCCACAGCTTCTAGAACTTATCCATGTAGCAAGTACTGAACACTTACTCTATGGGCTCCTGTCTTTTATTCTGTCTGTAACATTGTGAGAGAATAACAGTCTCTTGGCAGGGGTGAAAACTTGCTGGAGTTGTAAATCCCCTGTTTAGATAGAGAAAGAAGAGTAATTCAAGGTGAGGTTGGCTGTTGTTTTGTAGATCTAGTTATAAGCAGGCTGCCTCCTGTTATGAATGAGCAGCCGCTTTGGTTTACTGTCCTGTGCCCTTTAATTGCTCTCTCTGGGTACAGTGATGTGAATGATGTAGATAGAAATTGGTGCCTTCTAATACCCCTCAGCATACAAAGCCTGTGCTTTGGATGAAGTAGGTGTTTGATTACATCTTGATGGAAGGTTTTAGAGCTCCACGTTTAAACAGGCAGTAACTTACAGTTGATTAAGTTCTTTGGTCTCTGTTGTCTCGTTGGGTCTTCACAGCCATGTAGTGAAAGGAGATGGCAGTAGACACAGGCTGGCCGTCATGTACTTGGGATTCTTGGAGACCGAAACCCTTAAAATCATAGAATTCTCTGAGTTCCCTGGTTTCCTTTAGTGACTTCTGAAGGTCTCTGACCCTTTTGTTTGGGCCAGAAGTAGCTCCTGTTTTTTTTTTCATTGAACTAATTTGCAGCAGTTTTGCTTTCTACTCTTTTTCACTTAGCTGTTCTATGGAGAATTTATACTATGTTGGTATTCGGAATTTTGGGATCCTCAAAGTCCCTAGGAGGGGTGGGCCATGGTGGCTCAGCAGGTAAGAATGCTTGCCTGCCATGCCAGAGGACCTGGGTTCGATTCCCGGTGCCTGCCCATGTAAAAAAAAAAGTCCCTACGAGGTAGCCAGCTCCAGGATGATATGATGATGTACGTGCTATACTGGTGACCCACCCTCCTTAACTGTAGAAACCACATGCACACACGCACGCACATGCACGCGCGCACAAACACACACGCGCGCGCGCGCACGCACACACACACACACACAAATCCTAAAAATAAATCCACCTACAATGGGGACTAAAATTTCACAGGTATGTAGAGGAAAAAGATTATTTAGGATTTTATATTGAAATAGATTAAGAATTATGAGCATAAATTCTTTTAAACTTTTATCAAAATTTTGGTAACGATGGCCACTTTGTTAGAAGGAAAGGATCAAGTGGATTTTTCACAATTTTCTTTAGAGAAATGGGGTACAGCAGGGAGACGACACATTTTATTTTTCATTTCACTTTCTCTTCATGATCATAGGAAAGGTAAATTTTCGTAAAAATATTTGAGGATGTTATCTAAGTTTTAGTAGGCTCTCTTTTTTTATATTTATATTGTGCTATGATATGTTCTTATGCATATGTGTTTGTATATGTATTTTTTAAACTTTTTTATTGTGATAGTATAACATATATATGAAGCAAGAAATAAAAAAGCAATAGTTTTCTTCAAAGTACTCTTCAAAAAGTGGTTACAGGACAGATCCCAGAGTTTGTCATGGGCCACCATATGATCCTCTCACATTTTTCCTTCTAGCTGCTCCAGAGGGCTTAAATACTTTTTTATCATCACAATCGACTTTTTTTTCCTTCTTTTTTTGTTAACAATAACATATATACAAAAAAGCTATAAATTTCAAAGCACAGTGCCACTATTAGTTGTAGAACATATTTCAGAATTTGACATGGGTTACAATTTCACAATTTTAGGTTTTTGGTTCTAGCTGCTCTAAAATACTAGAGACTAAAAGAGATATCAATTTAATGATTCAGCATTCTTATTCATTTGTTAAGTCCTATCTTCTGTGTATAATTCCACCATCACCTTTGATCTTTCTATACCTCTCTTTAGGGTTGTTTGGACTATGGCAATTTTAAATTTTTGCTATTGTAAGGGTCTGTCACTAATACGGGGTAGGGAGATGGAACTATCTGATGTTCTGGAGAGGCTGGGCTAGATTTCAGGACTTATCTGGACCAGGGACCCATCTGGAGGTTGTAGGTTTCTGGAAAGTTGCTCTAGTGCCTGGAATCCTTGTGAAATCTTATAGATTGCCCTAGGTGTTCTTTAGGATTGACTGGAATAGTCCTGGTTGGGGGTTGGCAGGTTATGATAGGTAGCAAGGTCTACCTGAAGCTTGTGTAAGAGCAACCTCCAGAGTAGCCTCTCAACTCTATTTGAACTCTCTCTGCCACTGATACTTTATTAATTACACTTCTTTTCCCCCTTTTGGTCAGGATGCAATTGTTGATCCCACTGTCCCAGGTCTGGACTCATCCCTGGGAGTCATCTCCCATGCCACCATGGAGACTTTCACCCCTGGATGTCATGTCTCACATAGGGGGAAGGCAATGATTTCATTTGCAGAGTTGGGCTTAGAGAGAATGAGGTCACATCTGAGCAACAACAGAGGTCCTCCAGAAGTAACTCCTAGGCATACCTTTAGGTAGTTTAAGCTTCTCCATTAACTACATAAGCTTCACAAGAGTAAGCCTCATGGTCGAGGGCATGGCCTATTGATTTGGCTGTCCCTAAAGTTTGACACGGTATCAGGGGATTCCCTGATGGTAAGTTAATAGTTCCATAGTCTTTCTCCTGGTAGGTTTTCTTCTTTAAAGAGACATTTAAACGTATACCACAGAAGAGACTAGAAATCCCCCTGTATTCTTCACCCAGCTTCAACAATTATCACTATTTTTCCAATCTTTTTTTCTCCTCCCTCCATTATGTCATTTACTAACGTATCTTTATTTTTTTGGGTTCGTCAAAATCACTCTTTGTCAGTCCTGTCTTATTATCATCCTTGTCAGTTTTCTTTTGTTAACTGTTCTACCTAAGTCATCTTTTCCTTGGCAGTAATTGGAGTGGCTCTTCTTTATTATTTACATTGATTTTAAGAAATGTCACATCTTTTTTTTTTGCCAGATTTGTTTGCAGTTTTGCCTTATAACTGACTTGTAGTGTAATACTATTTAGCGAGATGCCGCATCAGTGGTGGAGAAAGGCACTGCATTGTCTGTGGGAGGGATATTTGACTGGAGACTTTCTTTTTGTCATTTAAAAATAAACATTTTGGCATGGTGACAATATTTACTTTCCTCTACAATCTTGGGGATTCAGAAAATACAAACCACCCCTGCACTAAGTTTTGTGCTGTGGGTATTGAAATGATTAAGGAGTTGAGTGGAAAGATGGATGAAACCTAGAGTAGTCAACCTGTCAGGGGAGAAGTAGGACTTAGATTGGCCTCGGTGGGTTGGGTTTGGTTAGGTATAGTTGAGAACTTGGGATGTGGAGATGAAGTGAGCATGGTGTTTTCAGAGGGAACTTGTTGGAGAATTGGTTAAATAGGAAGGGTGTAGTCAGGTAGTAGAGTCTAGAAATCCAGGCTGAGGCATTTGGTATTGATGTGATAGGAACTAGGAGCCAACAAAGAATTTTAGCCAAGAAATGATATAATAACATCTGTCTTTAGAGGACTTTGACTAGGAGAGACTAGAGGTAAGGCTTGGATGTAGAAGTCTGATGTGAGCACAATTGAGGCTTAGACTAGAGCAGATTGGAAAGAAGGGGGAAAAATCCCAAAGATTATTTCAGAGGAGGGAAATCAGTAGCCCTGTTGGATTGCCTGGGTTGAGGGCAAAAATTGGAGCCTGGATTTGAGAAATGAAAGAGCAAGATGAGTGCAGATTATGTCCGAGCCTTGTGGCGATGGCACCTGAGAGGAAAATGATTCCTTAGGGCTTCCCTTCTTTTCTCCACTCTCCAGACCAGCAATTTTCTACATCCTTTTTTCCATTCTGAGAAGAAAATTTATCCTGTTTTCACACCTCTCAGGTTCTGCTCCTCCTTCTGGCTTGGGAACCTTGTTTTATTAATTATTCCTTCTTTATTAATTATTTGTTTTATTAATTATAAATTGTCTGGTAACAATTACTCCTGGAGTGCCTGCCTCCGCTCTCCCATCCTGCTGCATACACAATGCCCGCCAGACCACTTAGCATCTGTAATGTCTTGTTTGCACTGTCTTTCCCATACAGTGGAGTTCCTTAAAAGCACAGACCATTTTAAGGAATGATTAATAATTAATAATTTTATTAATTATCCCTTCTTTCTCTCTGGAATCTTCACTCTCTACCTTTCTACTGCATCACTTTTTCTGCATACAAACAGGGTACATCTTATTATTTTAAAGGTATCTTCCTCTTTCCTGTAACCCCTTAATTTATCATTCCCTTTTACTGCACAACTGCTTAAAGAGTCACCTACTTTGTTTCTCTCTCCTTATTCCTTTATGCTCCATGGTATGTATGGCCTCTCTACCCTCAACTCCCCTGAAACATTTTTCCTTAACACACAAGTGACAACTTCTCCAGACTTCTGCTAGATTTGCAACCTTCTGATCATCAGTCCTTTAAACTGCCCTTTTTTGACTGCTGCTCTCTTTTCTTTGCTTTCTCTGCAGTCTCATCCACTCTCATTGCTTCACTTTACTCTTTCTCTCTGTGACCTGACTTCTGAGCTGCAGATGAGACAGTTTAATAGCAAGTGAGCTCCTCTTCCACTGTTGTTGTATTCACTTAAAACATAATATTTCCATTTTGAGCTCATCTCATTTATTGCCAAATATGCTTTTCCTTCTGTGTTAATGATAGTGCCATCCTCCTGATCATCTCAGGTCTGGAAACCTTGGAACCATTTATTCATTTATATGACGAAAAGACATTTTTGAGCACCTCCGCTGTGCCAGGTGCTGCTAGTGTAAAAAGAAGGAAAGACATGGTCTGTGCTTTTAAGGAACTCCACTGTGTGGGGAAGACAGTGCAAACAAGACATTACAGATGCTAAGTGGACTGGCGGGCATTGTGTATGCAGCAGGATGGGAGAGCGGAGGCAGGCACGCCAGGAGTAATTGTTACCAGACAAAAGCCATGGATTATTCTGCCCGTTGTGCTCAATAACCAATTCCAGAGACACCAGGTTTTCAAAGAGAGAAAGAGTTTATTATTACACGCATAGTAGGTGAGCAGACAGCCTAACAGCCCAAAATCTGTCTCCCTGAACTGCAGTAATTTGGGTAGTTTTATTAGAGAACAAGATACACAGGGTTTAGGATAAGGAGCACAGTGGCCCCGATGATGTAATTGGAGGTGATTTAATTATAGGGCATGCGCAGATTGATGACACGCTTAGTCACGGAACATATGAAAAAAATGGCAGCATGAGGTCTCGGTGCCTTGCAGGTTAAAGTCTAAGCTCCCGTGCACGGCAGGTGGGCCACTGTGGTTAGATCCAGTCTCCGTCTTCAAGATAACTTGGGACTTGGGGTGGGTTAGTTCTGGGCTGACTCTAGGCCCTTCCTTAGCAAACATTAGGGGCTATCTTTAGTGATTACAAGACACTAAAGTTGAAAAACTGGATAGCAAGGTACAGATAAACGCTTGTCATAAGGTTTTTACAGTCGCAGGGGCGGAAGATAAGGGCTATATAGTCATCACCAGAGACCAAGGCAGTGGGATTGCAATTCAGAGTGTTCAAATATTTCCCTGTCTACTCCAATATACCAGAAAGCAAAAAGGAATATTTATATCAAAATCATCCCTTAAATCCTGATTTCTCGGTTCCATACTCAGGACAGATTCCCCAGGGGGGTTATATATGATTTGAGTAGAGATATCCCTGTAATTAAGAGGGAATCACATCTGCAAGTGGCAAGAAATTCTTTCATGGGAATCTGGGCTGAGTGGGACTGTCAGGAGATAAGGACGTAAGGACAGGCCTTGAATGCCATGCTCTAGAGTGAACATTGTATACACATTCCTCAAGTCTTTACCTTTTTGTTCATTCCCATCCTGCTATGAGGTCTGTATACTGGTCTGCCCTGGCCTTCCCCCTTGGCCTTTCTCTCTCTGGTCTATCCTGTACATGATTCCCGCCTCCCTCCAAACGAGAAGTGCTGGGCCTCGGCTAACAGCTTTCATTCAGTGCCTCACTCTTCTCCCCACTTGGCTAATAAGTAAAGCCCAAATTCAGTGACCTTCTAGACAGGGCCCCATCCCGACATTTCCACTTCTCATAAACCATGCTCTCTGTGCCCCTCGGTTCAGCCACGCCCGCTGTGTGCTCCTTGCTCCCAGGTGCCCCTGGCCCAGGCCTCGCTCTCTGGTCAGGTTCCCCTCTTTGTCTTACACCGTGTGCAGCCCAGTGCCCTCTTTGTGGCGGAGACTTACATATTTATTGAGTGCCTGGTGCTGTTACAGAGACAGGTACACACTGGGAAGGGCAGTGCATCCAGGGAGGAGGGTGATGAGTGGACTCTTATGACCATGTTTCAACGTACCAAATTTCAAAATTTAAGAGTTTTTGTTTTGTTTTTTGGTGCATGGTCCAGAAATCGAACCCAGGTCTCTGGCATGGAAGGCGAGCATTCTACCACTTAGCCACCTGAGCACCCTTAAGAGTTGCTTTTTAACATTTGAGTTGGAAAATCCCTTCATCTCTCTGAGGCCTGATTCCTCATCTGTAATTTGAGGTGGGTACTTTCCTTGAAGGGTTTTTGAGAAGATGCAACGAAACAAGTTATGGGAAGCAGCTAGTGCAGTGGCAGCCTGGAAAGGGCTCAGAGGTGATATCTGCTGTGGTTTTTGTTGTTATTTCAAGGGCAAAATGCTCATTTGAAAGAGTTAGCTGTGAATTTTTGAAAAACGTATCTTTTCGCTTTTTTCCTTTATTCTTTCAAACTCTTTTCTTGTTTAATTGATATTAACTATTGTTTCCATTTTTGCAAAATCATCAGGAGAATTTGATTCATTTTTGTTTAGTAATCAGGAGAATTTAACTCACACAATAAGGATCAATAGCTCTCTGTACACTATTAAGTGGGGTAACTTTATTACATTGTTATTTTTGCTGGTTGCCCTATATCATGAATATAAATGAATGTTTCATTTTCACCCCTCTGGTTTTTAGGGGATCCCATTGAAATGAGACCTTTTTTCTGGAGATGGGTTTATTTACTGACTTTTTTTCAAAGTACATTGCAACAATCATTTGTAGAACAAATTTCAGAGTTTGGTATGGGTTACAGTTCCACAATTTTAGGTTTTTACTTCTAGCTGCGCTAAGGTACTAGAGACTAAAAGAAATATCAGTATAATGATTCTGCACTAATACTCATTTGTTAAACCCTACCTTCTCTGTATAACTCCGCCATCACCTTTGGTCTTCCCATCCCTCTCTTTAGGGGTGTTTGGGCTATGCCCTTTCTAACTTTTTCGTGTTGGAAGGGACTATTGGTAATATGGGTTAGGGGGATGGAACTAGTTGATGTTCTAGAGAGGTTGGCTATCTGCATTTCAGGACGTATGTGGTCCAGGACATATCTGGTCCAGGGACCCATCTGGAAATTACAGGTTTCTGGAAAGTTACCCTAGTGCATGGAACCTTTGCAGAATCTTACATAATGCCCTAGGCATTCTTTAGGATTGGCAGGAATGGTTGTGGTTATGGTTTGGCACGTTATGGTAAATAGCAATGTCTAACTGAAGCTTGCATAAGAGTGACCTCCAGAGTAGCCTCCCGACTCTATTTGAACTTCATCAGCCACTGATACCCTTTTTGGTCAAGATGGCATTGTTGATCCCATGGTGCCAGGGCCAGGTTCATCCCTGAGAGTCATCTCCCACACTGCTAGGGAGACTTTCATCCTTGGATGTCATGGTTGCAGAGCTGGGCTTAGAGAGAGAGAGGCCATATCTGAGCAACAAAAGAGGTCTTTCAGAAGTAACTCTTAGGCATACCTATAGGTAGGCTAAGCTTCTCGGGTACCTACATAAGCTACACAAGAGCAAGCCTCAAAAATCAAGGGCTTGGCCTACTGATTTGGGTGTCCCTAAATATTTGACACAGTATCCAGGGTTTCCCCAGTGGTAAAGTTTAATAGTCCCATAATTTTTCTCCCATTCCTCAAGGGACTTTGCCAACACTTTTTGACACTTTTTGATTATCTGCTTAATATACTCTGGGATATATCCAGGCATTACATTAAACTATACAGGACTAAAAGTTTTCATTCTTATTCTGGGCTCCCTTTGTTTGGCTTGTTTAAATGATCTATACAGACAGGTTGCATTAGATTATGTGCTACTGAAAATTTAGGTTTGGGACAAAATAAACCTTTCTTCCTGTGGTCTCAATAAGTAGGTGAAGTTCTAAAATACAGATAATGTCTTCCTTGCTGGAGATGGGTTTAATTTTAATTGAAATGACTTTTAAAAATCGCAAAGTAAACTTGATTAAATTACTACAAATATTTTTTTAGTTAGGAAAGTAATAACTATTTATGTACAAAAAAATTCAGACCTCAAGATGGAATGTAAAATGTTCCTCTACCCCTTATCTAATCCATGTTCTCAATCAATATTCTCAGTATCAGAAATTTTCTTTGGGTATATCTACTTTTTTTTTTTTTCTCTTTTGTTAACACAAGGTGCCTAGTACATGTGTTATTCAATATCATGGTTGATATGTTAAGGACTCTTCTCATATGGCATGTGGATTCTTCTTACTGTTATTGAAATTCTTTTGAGATAATTGTAGATGCTTATGGAGTTGTAAGAAATGATCCAGAGAGATAGATCCCTTGTATACTTTGCTTATTTTTTCCCAATGATAATGCTTTGCAAAAACGTCTAATATTATAACCAAAACATTGACGTTGATACAGTTTACCTAGCTTATTCGGATGTCCTCAGCTTTATCTGTACTTGTGTGTATGTACTCAGTTCTGTACATTTTTATCACCAGCAATATTCACTGGTGAATATTGTGTATATTCACCATAACAGCTAAGACACTGAGCAGCTCCAGCACTGCAAGGACCTCTCCCGCTGCCCTTTTATGACCACGTCCATCTCTTTCTGGACAAACTCCCCTCCTCCCAATCTCTGTCAACCACTAAGCTGTCTTCTTTTTCTAAAATTCTATCATTTCAAAAATGCTATATAAATGAATCATACAATGTGTAAACTTTGGGGACTGGCTTTTTTACTTGATCTGATTCCCTGGAGAGCCATCCCAACTGCTGACTGTATCAGAATCCATGCCTCTTCATTACTGAAGAGCGGTCCATAGTGCAATTTTTTTTTAACTCTTCACCTGTGGAAGGATATCTGGGCTGATTCCAGCTTTTCACTATTACCAATAAAGCGGCTGTGAACATTTGCAAATGGGGTATCTGTTTGAACATAAGTCTTCATTTCTCTGGGATAAATGCCCAAGAGAGGAATTGATGGATCATATGGTAATTGCATGTTTAATTCTGTAAGAAACTGTGAGCTGTCTTCAGAGAGGTTGTACCATTTTACATTCTCACCGGCAATGTCTCAGTGACCCAGTTTCTCTGCATCCTTGCCAGCCTTTGGTGTGGTTCACTATTTTTATTTTGGCGATTCTGATAGGTGTGTACCTATAGCTCAGTGTGGGGGGTTAATTTGCATTTCCCTGGTGACTAATGACGAACATCATTTTGTGTGCTTATTTGCCATCTGCGTATCGCCTTTGTTGAAAGGTATTCATGCCTTTTGCCCTTTTTTTTAAACTATTGAGTTTTATGAGTTCTTTATATATTTTAGATGATCTCTGTTCCTTTTAATGGCTGTATACAAATCATAAATTTTAAAACAGCTTCCATTTTGGGATAATTTGTTATAGATCCAATAAAATCATGCCCACGTATGATTTCTATTATGATTGTTATAAAACTCTGAAAGTTTTAAAAAATTTATCTGTTCAAGGTTTCTCATTAACTAAAATATTTCTCATTGTTAATATTATTAATTCAGTGTAGAAGAGATATTTGGAGGAGCCATTCATAATTTTGTCCTCATTTCTTTGCCTATTAATTGATGAGTAAACGAAATATCAAAATGTTTTAGAAATAATTTATTTGACCTTTTAAGGAAGTTTTAATTATACCTAAGAAGGCAATTTTTACATATTTACCATGCAGTAGGATTAGCATCTGTCAATTCTAAAGCATATCAGATTATTTCTTCTTGAAAATGATAAACACACAAGTCAAATTTAAAAATATTTGAATGTATATATGTTGACTAAATGTTACCCATTCACATGGCCTAGAACCATTTGTTGGCCTTAGACTCTGAAATTTAAAAATCACAGTGGTTGAGAAAACAGAATAATTTAAACATATACTAGTGATATGCGAGTGGTTTCCCAATTCAGCAAGGCAAAGTAAAGTAATTCATAGATAATAAAATAAGTAATTATAAAGGAGAAACTGCCATGGTGTCATTGGCTAATTACAATAAACCACCAGTCCAGATTATTGGCCAATAAATGTTGCCTTCATTTATTCATTCAACAGATATTTTTATTGAGCTTCTACTATGTGTCCACATAGTACTTAATGAAGCAGAGGAAAACCCCCATCCTCTTGGAACTTGCACTCTAGTGGAGGGAGAAAGAAAATTAAAAAAGAGATAAAATAATAAAATGCATATTAGATGACAATAAGTGCTGTGAGAAAATAAATGAGGGAACAGGGTAGGAAAAGTGAGTGTGGGTTTTGCAATTAAATTGGCTAGGCAGGGAAACACGGTGAAGCCGACTTTTTGAGCCAAGATCAGAAGGAGGTAAAGAAGTGAGTTTTGTGACTATCTGGAGGAAGAGTGTTTTAGGCAGAAGGAACAGCCTCAGCCAGAAGCTCCTGGCCAGTGTGAGGAAGAGGCTCCAGTGTGACTGGAGCTGGGGGGTGGGGAGAGCAACAAGGAGTGGTTTCAGAGAAGTAATCGGGCCAGATTGAGTAGAGCTCTGTAAGCATCTGTAAGAACTTTAGATTTTATTCTGAGTTGGGAAGCCTTTGGGAGTGGTAGGATAAAGGATTAACAATCTGACATGTTTTAACCATATATTTATTCTGATTGATATATGGAGGGAGAGTAGGGTAGGGTCAGAAGCAGGAAGACCAGGTAGGATGTCTTGGAATAATCTAGGTTAGTGGTTCTCAAAGTATTTTGATTTCAGGACCCCTTTATATTCTTAAAAAATATTGGGTGCAGGGATATTTCAGTGGTTAGAATGCCCGCCTTTCATGCGGGAGACCTGAGTTCGATTCCTGGACCATGCACCCCCCCCCAAAAATATATATATATATTTTATACATTAAGGACCTTATATATATATATATATTAAGGACCCCCAAAAGCTTCTGTTTGTGTGGGTTACATCTATTGATATTTAATGAATTAGAAAGCAAAACTGAGAAAATTTAAAACATTTATTAATTCATTAAATAATAAATCCATGTGTCAACAGAAAAACGTATTTTTATGAAAATGTACTTTCCAAAATAAAAAAAATTAGTGGAAAGAATAGTATCATTTGGCATTCTTACAAATCTCTTTAACATCTGGTTTAGTACAACACAATTAGATTCTTTTTTAAAAAATTTTTATTAAAAAACATACACACATTCTTAACATAGAAACATGCCATACATGGTGTACAATCAATGGCTCACAATATCATCTATAGTTGTATATTAATCACCATAATCATTTTTTGAACATTTTCATCACTCTAGAAAAAGAAATTAAAAAGAAAAAGGAAAAAACTCATACATACCATTTCCCCTCCCTCTCATTGACCACTAGTATTTCCATCTACCTGTTTTTTTTTAACCTTTGTTCACCCTATTTATTTTTTATCCAATTTTTTACTCATCTGTCCACACCTTAGATAAAAGGAGCAGCAAACAAAGTTTTCACAATCACATAGTCACATTGTAAAAGTTATATCGTTATACAATCATCTTCAAGAAACAAGGCTATTGGAACATAGCTCTACAATTTCAGGTACCTTCCCTCTAGCTACTCCAATACACCATAAACTAAAAAGGGATATCTATATAATGCATAAGAATAACCTCCAGGATAACCTCTTAACTCTGAAATCTCTTAGCCACTGACTTCGTCTCATTCCTTTCTTCCCCCTTTTGGTCAAGAAGGTTTTCTCATTGTCTTTTGCCAGGTCCTGTCTCATCCTGGGATTTCTATCCCACATTGCCAGGGAGATTTACACTCCTGGGAGTCATGTCCCACATAGAGAGGGAGAGCAGTGAGTTCACTTGCTGTGTCGGCTTAGAGAGAGAGGTGACATCTGAGCAACAAAAGAGGTTTTCTGAGGGTAACTCTTAGGCCTAATTTTAAGTAGGCTTAGCCCATCCTTTGCAGGAATCAGTTTCATGGGTGACCCCCAAGATTGAGAGCTTGGCCTATTGATTTGGTTGCCCCCACTGCCTGCTAGAATATCAAAACTTCTCCAAATGCAGAAATTGAATCTTTCCCCCTTTCTCCCCATTGCCCCAAGGGGACTTTGCAAACACTTCTTTATTCACTGTCCAAATCACTCTGGGATTTATCGGGGAATCACACTAACCTGGACAAACCAACAAAATCTCATGACCTATTCAAGATTCCATGTACTTACGGTATTAACTAAATGGACCATACAAATTAAATTAGGAGATTCACTACCCAAAATATAAATTTTGCACCAAATAATCATCTCTCCCTTTAGTCTCACACAGAAGTTGAAGTTTTAAAATATGGATGATATCATCCTTTACCCATTCTTATGATATCCCTTAGTCCTATCCAGATCGACTTCATTCATATCTCTACTCGATGCCTGATCACTTTGTCAATTTTTTAAACAGTTCCTGTTTGAGAACACAATTGCATTCTACTAGCCCATTCTGCATTCAGTCTGTGACCATATGTGGTTTTGGTTGAAGTATATAAAGAAAACCTGACCTCACACAGATCATCTTCAATTACTCAGCAAGTAGTAATTAAAAAAAAATTAGTTGTGGTAGTTAGATTCAGTTGTCAACTTGGCCATGTGAAGGTACCTAGTTCTGTTGCTGTGGCCATAAGCCAATGGTATGTGAACCTCATCTGTTGCTCATTACATCTGCAGTCAGCTAAGAGGCATGCCTGCTGTAATGAATGATGTTTGATTTAATTGGCTGGTGCTTAAATGAGAGAGCTCAATGTAGCACAGCCCAAGCAGCTCAGCATACCTTATCTCGGCACTGGCAGCTCAGCCTAGGCCTTTGGAGATGCAGAAAGAAATCACCCTGGGGAAAGTTGCTGGAACCCAGAGGCCTGGAGAGAAGGCCATCAGATATCACCCTGCACCTTCCCATGTAAGAAAGAACCTTAGTTGAAAGTTAGCTGCCTTTCCTCTGAAGAACTAATGAAATAAATCTCCTTTTATTAAAAGCCAATCTGTCTCTGGTGTGTTGCATTCTGGCAGCTAGCAAACTGGAACAGTTGTAATGTGCAATCTGAAACCTTATCAATAATCTTTTGTACTGTTAACATTAAAATCCAGTGTTCTATTTTGACCTTTGAATGGATATTTGTAACATTTGCATTTTATGTGGGTGGGTGGGGCAGGATATAAATTTACTGAGTTGTGTAGACCTTACAAATGTTGACACATTTCATTATACACCTGTGCTGGTTTGAAAGGAAGTATGCCCCCTAAGAAAAGCCATGTTTTAATATAAATCCCATTTCATAAAGGTAGAATAATCTCTACTCAATGCTGTATGTTTGAAACTAATGAGATCATCTCCCTGGTTGATGTGATTTAGTTAAGAATGGTTGTTAAACTGGATTAGGGGATGACATGTCTCCACCCATTTGAGT
>PVIY010052867.1:0-14980 GCA_004026745.1 Myrmecophaga tridactyla | reverse complement strand
GGGAGCGGCCTGCATCGGCAGGAGCCACAGCAGGGGCTGGCCCGGGTGGCCTGAGGTTGGACACTCTGCTGCAGCTGGCTGGTAGCTCACCTGTGCCGTCCTCACAGCTGTGGGACCTCCCACGGTAGCTGCAGCTGTGGCCCCCTGCACAGCCACCAGGCCCGAGGCACACGGACCTGATTTAAGTGTTGCCGCAGGGAAAACAGTATGTAGGCTTCTGCTGGAAGGGAATGGCGAGCCGCGAACCTGTTAGAGACTTCTGGTCTTACTGTTCAGCTTCTTCCCGCTGCACAGATGGTGACGGAGCTGCTGCTAATTGCAGCACGAATTCCCTCATGACATCCTGATTGAGTTAAGACGAGTAAAAAATCTGCAAGTCCTGCTTCCTCTGGCTGTTTTCTCCTGTGCAGTGAAGTCGTGCGTGGTTGCAGTGAGAGTGTGGGTGACAGGGTGCCTTCCATCAGGAAGCCGGGTTCAGGCAGGTTCGCGGGGACTCTGCACAGCCTCTTGAGCTGTGGGCGTCACCACGCTGGATGCGGGACCTGCCAAGGATGGGAGGTGCGTCACGGTGCATCCCACAGCTGACGTCACTCATGCGGGCATCTCGTGGCACGGGGCCCCCTTCATGGAAGCAGCCAGCTTTTGTTTTTCCGGAAGCCGCTCATGACTCCTTCACCCCATGACGGGAGCCCATCCCTGCCACCCCAGGCCGCTCACTGATCAAGTGATAGGACAGAGCAGAAATGCATGATCGCTCTGCTTCACTGTGAAGGGACCATCAAATGGCCGTTCCCATCGTGGAGAAGCACAGAAGTAAGAGTTTTCAGTGGAAGAAAAGTGGTAAAGGGATGTCACGGACACCTGGGCACACGCAACTCTGCTGCTTCTAATTAAGCAGTTTGCCTCGTGGAAAATAACTTGAAGCTTTGGCTTTATGTCGATGGCTGAAAAAGGCAGCTGTTGAGTGTCATTTTAAGAGTTTCAAGGGTGGTCATGCCTGGAAGAGACATCCCAGCTATTGCCCACAGCAGTAGGTACTGGCCAAGGGACAACAAATGTGTTAACCAGTGGGGCAGGGGGAGCCGCTGGCAGGAACTGGGTGGGTTTCTCTGTCTCTTTTTCCCTCAGTTGAGAAGTACCTAAAATTAAGTGGCAACACTTCAAGAGCTAGGAAAGATGAATGCAACACATAGTTGGGAGGAGATCCCCCAATTCCCTCACTTGACACCTGTGTGGCAGCCTCTGCAAGCAGGCCTCACGTGTGCTCCAGCTGTTGGTCTAACTTGGTCAGAATTCCCCTTTTCTTCTTTTAGTTTCGCACATTCCTAAGTTTTTATTACTTTGTCACCAAGTAAAAAGATCAGTTTATAAAAAAAAATGTTGTAGAATTTGCAGAATAGAGCAAAGAATAAACAAAGGTTGTACAGAATTTTCATGTTTGGTCCTTAAGTATTCGATAAATGATGACCAAAACTTGCTTAGAAAAAACTACGTAAGAACAGGTATAATTTATTCCTCCATGTCATCATATGATAAATGTTTTAGAAGTCTGGCCAGAAACAGTATTTGCTGATGAGCAGTGAAATATAAAATCTCATTTATTATTTATTTTACACTGAGAAATTAGTGAAGAGCAAGGGCTTTATTTGTGTAAATGTTGTACTATCAAAATATATTCCAAATTAGCTGAGTTGGGTAATTTTTCTTCGGCTGAGTCAGGTTTCCGGCTGAGTCAGGTTTCCGCCTGAGCTCTGAACTGCTGGTCCCATCATCCCCAGATCAGCATCATGCGAGGAAAAACGTGAGGCTTTTGTCCTTCTTCTCTGCTTTCTCCCTGAACTTTGTGAGTTGGGCCGTCCGTATTCAACATATTTTCAAAGTGCTTCAGATCTTCTGTATGGGTGGTAGGATGCAAACGCAGAGAAATAGTCCTTGGTCTTCTCATAGCATGCCAGCACTGCTTTGCACACAGTGGGGCCTAATTAATGCTTGTGGATGTGGGATGGGCTGGCGGCAAGTGGAGGTGAGGTAGGGAGGTGAGGAAAGGAGGTAGGAGGCCCTCCTTTCCCCCCATTCTTCTCCATCCAGGCATGCCCACAGGTAAGTGACCCTACTGGGAGAACTGTGGGAAAGTCGGTAGAGCAAACATACAGACAGCGCAGATACCGAGGTGTTGGCTGAGCATTGGAGTTGACTGAGTAACATCTCCAACTCTCTCCTCCTGGTGGAAGATGGGGAGCGGGTTTCTGCTGGCTGGAGGCTAGTGCTGGAGCAGGACGTGTGTTTGCGGGGAGCAGCGCCACCAAGTAGGTCAAGGCAGACCCTGCAGCTTGGCTGGGCTGGGCAGCCTCTCACAGCATCCTGGGAGGTCGTGATGGCCACACCAGGCAGCTGCCCAGGAAACGGAGCCCTGTCCCTGCTCCACACCGGGATGCCTACAGGGAGCTGCCTGAGACTCGCCACCCGGAGCCCAGGGCAGGGTGGATGAGGTTCTGTCCTGCAGGTGAACAGCTCTGATATTTACAAACAAGGATGGCTCATCTTTTCTAGGAAGGCCTCCCTAGTCACCCAACCTCTTTCCTCTGGGGTGGGTGCCCAGGGTAGAGTTCAAGGCTCTGAAGGCTGTGGGAGTCTCCTTTCCCCCTAACACTGCGTTCACTGTGTAATAAAACTTGAACATGTTGGTCAATGGCCCCAAAATTGGGAGTGGTGGGCCAGACCCTGGCACTTCAGAGCAGCCCCAGCCTCCGTCTAAAGAGGGCCTCACTGTAGTCCTGGTGGCAGTTTAGGATGCCAGCAGCTGTTTCCCTGCCTCTAAAAATTTGTATTGACAAAGCTGTGTAAAGACTTCAGAAGAAAAATAACTGCCAAGGGTTATTTTATGGCCCTGCCCAGTCACTTACTGCAGGGCTCTGCATGGCTGGTTTCCATGAAGCCCTGGGGGAAAAGGGCTCTCAGGTGATCCCATCCTCACTCCTTGTCGGGTGATCCCATCTTTATACCTTCCAGGTGATCCCATCCTCACACCTTCCAGGTGATCCCATCCTCACACCTTGTCGGGTGATCCCGTCCTCACACCTTGTCAGGTGATCCCATCCTCACACCTTCCAGGTGATCCCGTCCTCACACCTTGTCGGGTCATCCCATCCTCACACCTTGTTGGGTGATCCCGTCCTCACACCTCGTCGGGTGATCCCGTCCTCACACCTTCCAGGTGATCCCAGCCTCACACCTTGTTGGGTGATCCCATCCTCACACCTTGTCAGGCGATCCCGTCCTCACACCTTGTCGGGTGATCCCGTCCTCACACCTTGTTGGATGATCCCATCCTCACACCTTGTCGGGTGATCCCATCCTCACACCTTCCAGGTGATCCCATCTTCATACCTTGTTGGGTGATCCCGTCCTCACATCTTCCAGGTGATCCCATCCTCACACCTTCCAGGTGATCCCACCTTCACACTTTGCTTCATTGCCGTAGCAACCAAAGCTGCTTTTACTGTACAAATTGGCTAATCAATCATAGCCCCTGCTCTTGGTTCTGCTGTACTGGGAACTGTCCTGAGAGAAGGCACTGCCACATAGAGCTCGCCTTGGATTGTCCAAGGGCTCTTTCCAGGGTGGTTAGTTTGCGTAGAAACTAAGGCTGTGTTTGCCCACTATACATCCCTGTGGTGGGGGGAGAAGTACTCAGTTCCTGTTTCTGTGGATGTAGGCCATTTACCCTCTTTCTGTAGTGACCAGAGAGCAAAACCCAAATCAAACACCAGGTCTAACAACAGATTGTGGTTTTCCCGTTTGTTTTATTTACACTGCGTCTTTTAAGTATGGCAGAAGTGAAATCATATATACCATATACCTTCGTTGATAGAAAGTTAATGACCTTCGTTAAAACAACCTTCCCTGAGTAGAATAAAATAAATGCAGATTTGGCTGCTGTACATTTTCATGGCAGTTTTGTATTAACACTATTTTTATGTGCACTGTCTCCTAAGGAGTCAGCTAAAACAATTTGACATCAAGTGTCTTTAGCATTGGGATGGATGAATTATGAGGCCCAAGAAGAGAGTTCTTAATCCATGTTCCTGTCTCTGTGAACCCACTGTAGATGGGACCCTTTGAAGATGAGTTGTTATTTGAGGTGAGGCCCAGAAGAATTGGGGGGGGGGGGTCTCATCTGTGTTGCTGGGGGGCTTATAAAGAGAAAGTCAGCAAGTGTGGATGCCAGCGAAACCCGTGGGGCAGACACAAGGTGGGCTTGCCATCGGACAGGGCCAGGTGCAAGCCAGGAAGCCCAGGGGTGGGAGCCCCAGGGGTGGGAGCCAAGGGGTGGGTGCCCAGGGGTGGGAGCCCCGAGATGGGAGCCCCAGGGGTGGGAGCCCAGGGTGGGAGCCCAGGGGTGGGAGCCCAGGGTGGGAGCCCAGGGGTGGGAGCCCCAGGCTTGCCCAAGTCCCAGGAGGAAATATGGCCTTTTGAACCACAAGCCGGTCATCCCTGTGAAGTCGGCCCGTTGTGTGGCATTGATGCAGCAGCCCAGCAGACTGGAACACAGCACATTAAAGTATGAGTTTCTCACATGCTTCTGCCTCTGTGTAGTTAGCTGTTTTCACTTTCTCAAGTTAAATGTAAAATAATGCCTACTTCTTGCTCTTTTATATCTGGTAGGTTTTCTTGCATCATTCTCTCAATGCCATGTTTTATATTAAAATTAGCACTGAAAACATTTGCTTGGCCCCAAAATATCTCTTCTTCTCTGATCTGACCCACCTGTGCTGTCGGGTGTTTCCGTGCCGTGGTGGTGATTGTTCTAGATGAGTCTCTCCTTTGAGTCCAGTTCATGAACTGACCTCACTGATGAGCTTAGGGAAAGGCAGGGCACGTCCCCTATACACTTGAGAACTCGCCTTTCTGAGTGCCGCCCTAGTCCAGCGTCCCCTTTGCATGTGGCGTTTCGCCCTGTGGCGCATCCACACGTGGCTCAGGGCCCCAGCCTGGCCCTCCTCTGGACTGCAGCTCTGTGCGTGTCCACCTCCCTGAAGCCTGGAGCCAGGGGGCCCGGGTGGCCGACCCCTCGGCCTGCAGGGCCCTCACCTTAGCTGGGGGCCAGGAATCCCAGTCCGGGTGCTCACCTGTATATAGCCCAGCCGATCACCGCCTGGGGGTGGTGCCCAGAGCCCCGCGACTCAATTCCCGACACAGAATAGCCATGAGCTGCCCCCGCCTGGCCTGATCGGCCCCAGCTGAGACTTCGGGGCTCATCATCCTCCTGCAGGGAGAGTGTCCCGCAGCCCAAGGGCAGGTAGAGTTTTACCTGCCTGGAGATTGAGGTGCAATGACCTGTACGTCACCCAAAACAGGTATTTGTAGGCACGAGCCGAGTCAGTAGGAGAGTGTAGACAGGCCCAGTAACCTTGTGTGGACGATCTTCTGTGTAGAGTCTTTCATCAATAGCAGATCCCCAGCAAGGCTGCACCGCGTCCCGTCCCACGAATCCACCAAATCCGGGGTTCAGTGTGTGAGGCGTCTCCCAGCTTTGAGAACCCACTGCTCCCCAGTGGACACAGCTGCTCTGGGGTGGGGGCTTTACGGGTGCTGGTAGGACAGCTGCAGGGTGTGAGTCAGGCCCCTGCCCAGCCCGTGGGTGGGGCAGGCGCAGTGCTTTCTAGTGGACTCTGTGCTCCCACGTGGCCTGTTGCGCTCGGCCACGCCTCTCCTGCTGTGGGCAGGGACATGTCCCTGCTGCTGTCTCTGGCTGTTGTGTGGGGTGGAAAAATGCACCCTTTGGGGGTGAAGTACTCCCTGGGGGCTATTTCCCTCCGGGCACTTCTTTTCCCATCTTTTGGTCAGGGTGGAATTGTTGATCCCACAGTGTCAGGACCAGATTCATCCCTGGGAGTCCTCTCCCACATTGCCAGGGAGACTTTCACCCCTGGATGTCATGTCCCACATAGGAGGGAGGGCAATGATTTCACTTGCAGATTTGGGCTTAGTGAGAGTGAGGCCACATCTGAGCAACAACAGAGGTCCTCCAGAAGTAACTCTTAGGCACGCCTATAGGTAGGCTAAGCTTCTCTGCTACCTACATAAGCTTCACAAGAGTAAGCCTTGTGATCGAGGGCTTCGCCTGTTGATTTGAGAGTCCCTTATGTTTGGCACAATATCAGGGGATTCCCTGATGGTAAAGTTTAATAGTTCCATATTTTTTCTCCCATCCCTCAAGGGACTTTGCCAATACTTTTTGATTATCTGCTTAATATATTCTGGGATGTATCCAGGCATTACATTAAGATGTACAGGAGTAAAGGCTCTCCTTATTCTGGGCTCCCTGTGTCGGGGCTGTTTAAATGATCTATCCAGGCAGGTTGAGTTAGATTATGTGCTACAGAAAACCTAGGTTCCAAATTACAGACAATATCTTCCTTACCCCTGTATTCTGAATTACCTTAATCTCGACCCATTTGGCTTCATTCTTATCTCTAAATACTGAGTTACGCATGTCCACCTTTTCTAAAAGCCCTTGAATGACATTCAGCTTTAGACGGGATATGATGTTAGAATTTGGAAATATTTGCAGAGGGGAATGGCTTTAAACAAGTCAACAATTATGTGAGGAATATTTTCAAAGCACTAAACTTTCCCAATTACACATTTACAGCCTTGTAAATGTGTGGCCAGGGGAAAGATGGCCAAAGTGAAGGAATTTAGGTGTCCTCTAAAAGAAGCTGTCGGGGAGGACCATGTCGAAGGCTGAAGCCTGGCTATAGCGTTATTGAAGTGCCATCGGGGTAAATAAGTCCTTGGGGGAGTGTTTCTGGGGGCGCAGCCCCTGCTTTCCCCCCTTCTGAAGCACAGCTCCAGGCTCTGAGCAGGGCGAGGAGGAGGGAGAAGGGACAGGGCCTGGGCTCTGCTCCTCCATGACTTCAGGAAGTCTCTGCACCCAGTCCCTTGGGGAAGAAGGGCCAGAGGGCACCAGCACCCCTGCTCGGCCTCCCCAGCTCCCTGACCCCATGTTGTGGCTGCCTCCCAGACCCCAGATTGGCTCAGCCACAGGGGTCTGCCTAGGAGCACTCATCAACTGTTGCCTTTGTCCTGGAAGTTTTCCCCTAACTGAAGAACTCTCAGGGACTAACCAAATGGAGATAGTTGACGCATGGCAAATGGGAAGAGGGAATTCCAGCTCTGCTCTGAGCTGCCTCCTGCCTCCTGCCTCCACAGCCCCTGCCCCCTGCTCCATGGGTCAGCTAATGGTTCTTTATCCTTTTGGGAAAAAAGAAGACACCAGCTTCTGTGTCGCTGCATGGCAGCTATCCTTGGTGACATCTCAGCGGTGAGGGACATTCGCCCCAGAGACAGTGACTTGTGTTGACCGTGGGGCACACTCCCCACTGCCCCCGTCCTCCTGTGCACACACGCTCCTGCAGAATGCACAGCGAGAGGCTTTGGTTTGCCAGCACGGGCAGGACTACAGAGCCTCTTCTCCCATTGCTCTTTGCAAAGGGCAGAGTAAATGTCATCTCTCTAAGCGACTCCTGTGGACACCATCTGTTAGGAGTGGAAATCTCTAGGAGCACGGCTCTCCAAGTAGCCACCACTGTTTGCATTTGTTTTGCCTTCAAACACTGTGTATTAAGCACCTACAAGTGCTGTCTTGTGTTCCTTACCAAGAACCTGAGAGAGCCAGCTCTTGTGAGAAGGAGCCCTAGTGCAGAATTGCTGGTGGGTGCCTGCCTCTCGGGCACTGTGTTCTGTCCCCCGCAGTGAGGCCGGGTGTAATTGCCTGGGAAGCCTCCCCCTGGCCCTGTTCCCTGGGGTCCCTGCCCAGCTGTCTCCTCTGGAGCAGCCCCTGGACGGGGACAGACTGAAGGCAGAGGGGCTCGGGGCCCCGGGAGGCCTCGCAGGGGCTGCTCCTCTGCCTTAGGTGAAGGGTTGAGTGTATCTGCTAGAAGAGAGGTGTTCTAGGTCTGCTCAGGTCAGCTGTCCTGGCCCCAAGCGTTGGCCTTATACACGTGGAGGTGACCCCTGATCCTTCTTGAGCCTTGCCATGCAGGTGAGCTGCCAGGTGAGCCGCCAAGCACACCAGGCAAGGTCGTGGTCAAGACGTCTGCCCGTCCACTCTGTGGAGGGGTCAGTCACAGGAGGAGGAGAGGCATTTCTGCAGGAGCCCAAGGGATGCAGCGGCGAGCATGAAGTGCTCTATGAGGGGTCTTACGGGGGGATGGGGTGTATAAAGACACCTTTCTAAGAAAGATCCTCTTATTCCACGTTCTTTCCGAGGGTCACAAGGAGCTAAAATAGTTGAAAGATTTGCCGATGCCAACTTCAGTCAGGGCATTTTCAAATCTCCTTTTAGTGATTTATTCCACGCCGGAGTCTTTGCTAAGGTGAAGTGTGTTTTCCTGTAGGGGTCTGTTTTAGGCTCAGCAGGGGCCCACCTCTGAGTCCCGTGGTCTGGGTGAAAGCCTGTGCCCCGAGGCCCCTCAGGCTGCTCCTCAGGCTGAGTGTGAGAATTCCAGGGGCACTGTGCGGTCCTGGGAGAGGGCCGGGTAGGAAGAGTGTACAGCTAGCAGCATGCGGTCTTCAGAAGGGCCTTCAAGCATTGGGGTCCCAGGTATCGGGGTCCCCACCAGGCATCAGAGTCCCTACCGGGCATCGGGGTCCCCTCTGGAATCAAGGTCACCATCAGGTATGGGGTTCCCCACCAGGCATCAGAGTCCCCACCGGGCATCGGGGTCCCCACCGGGCATTGGGGTCCCCATGCGCTGGCCGCCCCCCAGCCGTGCAGGCCCTAAACCCACGCCTGTGCCTGGGAGACCAGCCCCATGCTCACCCGGTGTTCTCTCGGAGGAGGGCAGAAAGGAAGGTCTGAGAGGAGGAAGAGCCGAGTAAGATGAAGGGTGCTGGGAGGGCCGCAGGGACGGGGCGGCTGCCCTGAGCTCTGGCGCGTCCTGGGCTGGAGCCCGGCGTCCTGCCCGCCTCCCTGGGCCCTCCCTGCCGGGGCCCACGGCGCAGAGCCTTTGGAGAGAGAGGCGGAAAAGTAACGTATAGATTCAAAGGTCCTTGGAAGGCAGACAACGCCCTACATTAAGCTAAGGTTGAGGGAGCCAAATAAGATCTGAAGGGCTGCTGGAAGGGTCCATTTCATGGAAGGAAAAAAAAATTCTTCAAGTTATTTGTGTGGTATTTCCTCTCAATGCTTTAAATTTCACAACCAAAGAATATACTGGCAGGTATCTCAGATTTCCATCCAAATTAGGCCATCACAACCCTTCCTATCTTCATTTTTTTCTTTCCTCATTTACAGAGTTTCCATATTGTTCTTTTCTCTCTTTTCTTCCTTTTTCCATTCTCCTTCCCTCTGACTCTGCTAGCTTTCACTTACTCTGACTTTCTGTCTCCACATCTCTCCTCCTTTCTTTCCTTTCACATCCTCTAGCCTTCCCTTAGCCTCTTTTCCTAGCTGGTCCTTCTCTGCTGGTTTGTCTGCCAGCTCTGCTTTCTCCTGGTTGATGATCTCCCTTCCCTCCCCTCCCCCTTCCCTCCCCTTTCTTCAGCCCCCCTCCGCTCCCCTCCCCTCCGTTCCCCCAGGTTGACCCATGGCAGACACTGTGAAGACTGGGCTAGGCTCCATCATGTGGCTGAAGGTTCCCAGAAGCAGATGTTCTTGCTGTATGTTTCCTGATGAATATTTTTCCACAAAATAAAATTCTGGTAGGATGATCTTCACAGTGTTGGAAAGTAGTTTGTTTGGGCTGGACTTGGATTTTAGATCACTTTCCTCTCAGAATATTAATTTCAATGTGTTATTCTATGATAGTTTTCCCAGGAATATGCTATTTTCTATACCAATAGAAATTAAAATTATTTCATACACTAACATTCACCCACTTTTAAGGGCATGCCTTGATAAATTTTGATAATATTTGCACATGGTTAACCCACCACCGCAATCAAGATATGGGCAGTTCCCTCTTTCTAAAACCTGTCCTGTGGCCCTTTATCTTCTCCCTCCACCACCGTCTGTTTTTTCCACTGTAGCTTTGCCTTGGGGCAGACGGAAATTCTCATCTCTCTTAGCTAAATACCTCGAAGTGGGATTCTGAGTCGTGTGGTAAATGCATCTTTAATTTCACAGGAAACCGCTGT
Organism: Myrmecophaga tridactyla; assembly: GCA_004026745.1. Classification (NCBI taxonomy): domain Eukaryota; kingdom Metazoa; phylum Chordata; class Mammalia; order Pilosa; family Myrmecophagidae; genus Myrmecophaga; species Myrmecophaga tridactyla. Next base: position 4,837 of record PVIY010052867.1, on the reverse strand, counting down.
CCTGTTTTCCGATGTGTCTGCACCGTGGCATCCCTCCCAGCGAAGCTGGCGCGTCCCAGGTCTCCATGCCCGGTGCTGAGTTTGGCTCTGGACACGGGCATCTGTGTGCTTCTTGCAGGGTGGCTTCTTTCTGCTCCGACACTGTATCTAAGTGGTGGGAACTGGGCTGTGCTGAAAAGAAGTCACTTTGTTTGTTGCTGTTATTGTTAAAAAACAATGGCATTGAAGGCCCTTTCACCTTAGCCAGTCCAGTGGGCGTGTGGTAATTCCTACCTGTGGTTTTAGTTTGCAGTTCCCTGATGACAACCAGTGTTGAGTGTCTTTTCGTGTACTTATTGCCCATTTGTGTGTCTTCGTTTGAGAAGTGTTTCTTCAGATCTTTTCCCTTTGTTGTGTTACCTATCTTCTTGAATTATAAGAGCTCCATAAATATTCTGGGTTATAATCTATCGTTGGATATATGTTTTGCAAATATTTTCTCTGTCAGTTGCTCATTTTTTTTAACTGTCTCTTTGTAATAGTGAAATTTTTAATGTCAATGACATCCATTTCAGCAATTCTTTTATTATTTGTGCTTAAGAAATCTTTGTTTAGATATCTTTGTTAAAACTTTCCCTAACCCAATATCATAAATATTTTCTCCTATGATTAGGTTTAGGGCCACAATCCAGTTAAACTTAATATGTAATGTAGGAAAAGGTTAAGAGTCATGGTTCTTTTTCTTTTTCTATAAAAATATCCAACTGATCCAGCACTATCTGTTGAGAAGTCCTTTTCTCCATTGAACTACCGCGGAATCTTTGTTGAAAATCTATCAGTATGGTAAATTCATTGCGTCGATTGCCCTGCGTTTCTGGGGTAACCCCCACTTGGTGATGGCATATTGTCTTCTGTGTATACTGTTGCATTTAATTTGCTGATATCTTGCTAAGAATTTTTGTGTCTACATTCACAAAAGGTGAGCACGTTCTTTAGTTCTCTTTTCTGGTGGTGCCTTTGGTTTATTTGGCTCCAGGGTTTTGGGGCCTCTTGAAGGAAGTTGGGACGTGTCCCCCTCCTCTGCTTTCTGAGAGGGTTTAAGATTGGCATTTTCTCTGTTTGTTCCTGAAATGTGGACAGAGCCCAACGTCAACGATAAACTTCGCAGGAACATTTGCATCGTCCCTCATCTCTGGGCTTGTTCTGGATTCTTAGGACAAATGGTGCCACGAATCATTTCCTCCAGTGAAGGAAATATATGGATCCCTTGACTTTTCCCAATTTAGCAAAGATACAGATTTGTGCTTTCACTATCTAATATCAGTGCTTCACAAATCTGGGGAGAGAGTCAAACCCTTGATTAGTCATTTTCTAAATTGTCCTCCGACTTTGAAAAGAGCAAGTGTGTCAAGCTTCGAAAGAGTCATTTTCTTCCCCCTGTGAGTGGCCCCGGGTGGTTTGGTCCCCCGGGACCGTGTCTGCAGTTGGTCCACAGGCATCTGGGAGAGGCTGACACCTGCCTAGATGCGACTCCATGGGGGGTCGCCGAGGCTTCTGCTCTCAGGAAGTAGGTTGTCTCTTGCTTGGGTTCCCCTGGCTGAGCGATGCTTTTCAGTCTTTATCACCTTCAGCCTTTGGTGGTGAGAGCTCTTCGGAACCAGGTCACTTGAGTAGGTGTCCTGGGTGTTTGGGAGATGGTGTTTTTGTTCTACTGTGGACATCACAGATATGTGCGTGTACACACACGTGCACACACACACGTGCACACACAAACTGGCTCACCGTAAAGTTTGTCCAGTGTCAGTGATTTCTTTATTTTTCATGTGTTTGGTTCACTTAAACAACAATATTGTGTGACAAATGGGCTTAGAAAAACAACTGTCCTCTGTCAGTTGGTGATCTTCTTTGCTTCACAGCACTTGATAAATACATTGCTTCTACATGAGAAGGTGCTAAGAGACCTGCAAGCTTTGTTCCCTAGTGAAATAAAATCAGGTCCGTGTTCTCATGAAGCATTTCCCTTCCATGGGCTTGCGAGCAGGAGTCTTTGCCGCTGTGGCCGGCCTTTCTCCTCTCTCTGGGACCAATTAAACGCCTGGAAATTCTGAATAAAGGTCATTATTTTACAAAATGGAAAATGAGATTTGTTATCCAAAAAGGATTTAATTATTTTTACACTAAAAATATCAATAGCAGGTGACAGCAAAGCCACGTACTTCCCTGAGAGCAGGATTTATCTTTATTTCAGCACGTGCCATGGAATCTTCAACTTCTCCTTGTCCCATCTTCAAAGATGGAGATTGCAGTGCAGGCCAGGGGCTCCCCAGCTGCCGCCAGCCTGCCCAGGCGGGGCTGCCCTGTGCTCTGTGTGATCGGCACGTTTCCTTAAATAACTTAGAAATTAACACGCTGAAAACCACTTGACTCCGGATAGAATCTCCAGAGTGGCAATAATCAAAAGAAAAAAGTAAAGGATACTCTACAATAATACAAGAAGAACATTTTTATTTTAACAGATGAGTCAAAGTGCCAGCGATTAGAAGCCTTGCGGCCTTTTGAATGAAAACTTTGCATCTGGACCTTTTCAACAGTATCCCTAGGAAGCATGGGTCAGGAATGTGTGTACCCTATCTCTGTTCTGTCTGCAAAAAACTGTTCTTTAAAATGAACCAGATGGCGCTAAACTGGAGTCACAGAAGGTAACTTAGGTCTGATGCTTGGAATGAGCCCCGCTCTAGGCAGGCACCCCTGATTACAGCTCTTATGGCAACGTTGTTGAATGGAGAAATGAAAACGTCCCCAACCAGAGGGCCAGATGGAGTTGACTTGTGTTTTAAAGAATAACTACAGGTTTCAGCACTCCTCGTTTTATTTTCCTGTCCTTCAGAGGTGTAATGATTCATGAGAGGCTGGAAGGCTCCGCGAGTAGTTTGAGATCTAATATTCCTTAAATTCTCAATTTTGAGTCGGTTCTTGCTTACTCCAGGTGGAGGGAAGCAGGGCGGGCCATTGAAAGTGATCGGTGGATCCCGGGTCGGTGGTACTTCCCGGGAGTGAAGTGCACCCAGGGTGTGCCTGTGGCCCCCAGGGCCCCCGAGTGTGGCTTTTCCAGGGTGATGGCTAAGTGTGGTGACAGAGAGGAGGGCTGGCTCCCCTGGTCTTCACACTGCCACACTGAGACCCGCCTGGGGGCCCCTTCCCCAGCCGGCTGCAGGCTTTGCAGAAGTCTGTCTGTCTGGGCAGCCCACGCGCCTGGGGTTGAGCTGAAGAGCACGGGAGGGTCCTCCACCCAGAGAAGGCACGGGGCTCGCAGAGAGCACACAGCTGGTGATGTGAACGACAGCGTGTGCTCTGAGCAGGTGTGTGGCCTGGCCTTCACATCGGTGTGTCCTCTGCAAATGACAGGGGATGCTAGCCTTGCCAGGTCGCCTGTGTGGTGAGGAGTGAATACGAGTTAACATAGGAATGCTGTTTACTTCAGCTCTACAAAAATCATGATGCATAAAGGTTTTTGTTTTTCGAGATGTGCTCTGTATTTTAATCCGAAAGGCGTTGCGTTAGTTGAAATGCCCATCGTGAAACCCTTCGAGACTTAAGATGGAAATGCTGCCTACTTGTGAATTGTTCCTGGTGACGGCATCTTTCCCTGCTGGCCCAGAGCTGCCTTTTTTCTGTGCTCCTGGGCATTCCGCCATGTGTGGCTGAGAGCCCCCTGCCCAGCCTTGGTTAAGTCAGAACCACTCTGCCGTTTTAATGGGTGCTCTCAGGGCGCCGTGGAAGCCGGTGGAAATGGAGTTTCTCAAGTGGAAAGTGATCCGGCTCCCTCGTACAAGCAGAAGACAGCGTCTCGTGCCCTCTGGAGCTCCCCTGGGGCTGCGCGATGGGGTCACTCCCCCCACAGCCTCTGCCCGCAGGAGCCAGAGTGACGTGGCGCCGCCGTGTCCCTGAGCTGCCTTGCACACACGCGCCGGGTGCCCTGGCTGCCTCCGGCACGCACATTGCCTGCTCTCCGCAGAGCTGCAGTGAGGTCACCCTCTAGGACAGATGGACAGGCCAGAGTGGGATCAGGAGGAGCGTGGCAGGCAGCAGGGACAGGGAGGACAAGGCTGTGCTCTCACTTAGCTGGTGGCTGCATGGGTGTCTCTGGTTTCACTTCCGGCCTTTCTGCCCAAGGGCTCTGCCCGCTGCCCCTGGAGGTCTAGACCCGTGGCCGCCAGCTTGTCCACCCCACTGCTGGGAAGGCACAGCTTTGGGGTCAGCTCTCCAGGGACAACCGCAGGGTCCACGCACTCGCAGGTGCCCCAGCCAGCTCTGGACTTTGTAAGGACCAGGCATCCTTTCCGGCACTCGCCTCCAGGTTTTAGCACCTTATTTTAATTCGGGAAGCTGTGGTTTCAGGTCTTAGGGCTGGCTCCCTTCCCTCGAAGGCGGAGCCGGTGGCTCTGGGAGGGTGGTTGTCTGGAGGGCCTGCGCTGGCACCCTTCGGGCTTAGGCTGCTCCACTCTTGAGGTTGATGGAGCAGAGCCCACGTAGAGCTCTCTGTGGGAAGCTTTGGTTCCCTGAGTGTGCGGGGGGGGGCCCCCTTGGGCTCCCCCGGGCTCTGTGACGCCTACACCCCCTCATTCATGGCCCCGCCCAGAAACGCTCTCCGACCCCGTCCATTCTCAGAGCAGGCAGTGTTCCTTTCCTTACACGCATGCATGCATTTCCTGTAGCTCTCTGCTGCTGCTTTTTATAGTCATTTTTATGCTTAGGTAAGATATTCCTTCTACAAATTAATGAGAATGATTTGAAAATACTTTAATCTTTAGGGCTACCAGTGAATGGTATAACTGGATAAGGTTAAAAACAAACCACA
>PVIY010052866.1:0-15022 GCA_004026745.1 Myrmecophaga tridactyla | reverse complement strand
ATTGTTTACTTTACATATGGTAGGTTTATTATTAAATTACTAAAACAATACTACTTAAGTTACAACACAGAGCATCAGAAATGCAAATTAGTGTGAAGAAAAGATGTCAAAGAGTTAAGTTAACCCTTTCCGTTGTCAAACGTTTGCATTTATTTTGTTAGTCACCAAATAGATATCCCCACTCCTCAACCACTGTCATTTATCTAATTTTTTCTCTCTCCTTCTCTCTCTCTGTAGGTATATATTGTTTCTTTCCAAATCACTCAAATATAATGAAATGATCCAATATTCAGTAGCAGATAAAGACAGCAAATGGAAATAATATGCAGAGTACAATAAATGTCTAGAAAAAGAAAGGAAGTACCTATTGAAATCCCATTGACTGTCAATAAGATTCGTGTACATCCTTCCCATGAGCCTTCAGAAAAATTACTTTTCCTCAGAATTTTGCTGGCAGTTTGTTATACTCTAGATTTTCTTTAACGTATGGATTGCAAATTGGCAGTTATTTGTGCTCAAGTAAATAAAACTCCATTAAATTTTGCCCACTTTATTTGTGATTACTCTTCCCTTGTATGGGGATATGAGTTTTCCCCAAAGTTAGACTTTATGGCTGTCTATCCTTCTGTCTCCTAACTAATCCTATCCACATGTCTTCTCATTAGAATGCAGTATATGTCATGTTTTTCTTATCTTATTAAAATATTTATTAAGCATTATGACCCCATAGAGCTTAGCATATATTCTAAAAACACTTAATTGAACACCAGCTTCTCCCTGTGAACCTGTTATCCTTGACAAGTTACAGGGAGAAGCATTTATGCCCTCCAGTAAATCACTTCCACAGTACACTAAATGCAACTCCTGTGGTCTGAAAGAAACAATGCACATCTCCAAATTCCTAAATCAGGCCCCCAAGAGTGAATGGCTCACTGGGAAGTCTCTGTTGATAATGTGAACTGTCTGAATTTGTGTTTTCCCTCTAATTCCTACCACGAGGTAGCCAGTTCGAGAGTGGAATGAAACATGTTCATAAGAACAGCACAACTGCGTGGTAAACTCCATGCCTAACAGAGATGCAAAGGAAATAAACTACCTTATTACAATATCAAATTTGCTTAGCTCAGTTATTTACATGATATGATAAATTCAAAAACTCAGAACATAAAAACACAAATGTAAAGCCCCTATTTTGAGGATAATTCTTGCTTTGCAATTGCAAGTTTAGTTCTTGGAAAACTGGTTTGGATGAGTTATTTGCCTTTACTATCCCATATTGACCATATATATCGTCTTATTCGGAATTTTGTGCTTGTGCCTTAGTAAAACTCCATGGAAAGCACTGATGAGTTAGTATAAGGGATGTACGAAACAGAAGACAGTATTTTTGCAAGTAAAGAATTCTTTTCTTTAAATTGAATAGAAAACTACGTGGCTGCGGCTCGAGGCAGCTCATCCAAGTCTCTGTGGTATCTTTGATTTCGCTTCTTCATTTCCTGCACATGCTTCCACTTTCGGCTGCCCGTGTTGCACTCCCTCCGCTTTTCCCTGTGCCACATCTGTTCGCAGTACTGGTCCAGGCTGAAGTTAGGGCTGCTGAGGGTTTGGATGTAGTCTTTATATCTCAACTGTGACTCAGCCAGCAGATCCTTGACCTGCCCTTCCTCATGCTCTGCCCTCTGGATATTTTCCATCTGTTCATTCTCAGTGACATTCAGAGTCAGCTTCACAATGGTGTGGATGAAAGTGTGCTCCTGTGCTTTGCAGTAATATATCCCAGAGTCCTTTTTCTGCAAGCTGCAAGTCAGTAACCCATATTCCATTTTAATGATCCTTTCATCGGGTTTCAACTCCTCTTGATGTTCATCTCCTGACTGCTGGATATACCACTTAATAGATGCTTGTTGAGATTTAGGTATACGTTCCAGAAAGGTTGAATTCAATTCAATGCCAAAAATCACCTTTTCATCAGCAGTCTCCTGACTAATAGTGTCTTCTGTGTCCCAGCACTGGGTGATTGGGTCCCCATACTTTACGTCTTGGCGTCTAGCTCGCCTTTTTGAAGTAGGTGCATATCGAGAACGTGCATTTCCATCCCAGGCACAGTAGGGGTCTCTGGCAAGGCAACAGCCTGCACAAGCTTTCCCATAAGAGTTAGATCTGTGCAAGGAGAGCTGAACCAATCCATCTTGGGAACAGTGTACAATTGTTGCTGCTTCAAAGACAACTCCGTGTTCAAAATGACTGATGAGTACTTGAAAATCTGCAACTCCTCCAGCACTACCTCTTCCATATTCCGCTGTTCCTTTGAAATGCTGACAACTCTTAAGACTGTCCCAATGTCTGTACCAAGAAACATGACATCATACTGCCCGTCTTCTGCGACGACATGGTCCACCGCCACGTGCATCAGTCTGTAATCCACGTCCACGCGCTTGAACGTCGGTTCTCCTGCTTCCGGGTACACCGCCTTGTACATCACAGGGTGCCACTTTATGAAACTGATGACATCATCTGGAAAATCCCGGGTGGATTTAATCAATGGGTCATAGGTTTTGCTTGGACATGTACCAGGTTGGGGATAAGGAATTCTTCCTTCGTACTGCACCCAGCGATGGTCTGCGCTTTCCTGATGAGCATATGGACCATTAAAAACTGCTCTGGTGTCAGCCATGCTGTACACACAAACAGCAGAGCCTTTGAAGATGGAGCTTGTTGTCGTAAACACTCCATATACTACAGGATTTCTTTCATCTCTTGTAGGGAGTAAGTAAATATCTTGAAGCTCATCAAAATGAGCATCTGCCCCCATCATTTCCAGGAATTGAGCATATCAGTCTGGCTTTAAGAAAAGTTATCCATTTGTTTATCAGGCTGCGCTGTCCTCCTACATCATTCTTACAAACTCTTCCAACTCGAGAAAGTATGGTTCTTATCAGAAGTACTGCCTTCTTGAGATGATTCGCGGAAGAGGAAATATATTTTATCATCATCTGGATTATAGGTGTCTGGTATGGGTAAAGTTCCAATAAATTTTGCTCCATTGAGCCAGTAGTGCTCAGAAATGTCAGTTCTGATGTAATGATGGTCATGAGTAGGCCCGAGGGACCGCGTGAATGCAGCATCTTTGCCAAGGAAATCAGAAGCTGCTCTAGAGTAGAGGTACTCATCAAACTTCTTTGTCCTGTTATTTATGTAAAGTACATGTCCATGTTTTATCATTTCAAAAGAGACACAGAGAAAGACGGCGGGAGGAGGAGGAGGGAAAAGCAAGAGGGTATAGGCAGGAAAGGAAGAAGAGAAGGGAAGAAAAGAGAGGAGGAGGAAAGGGAGAAGGAGGAGAAAAAGGAAGTTCACACAGGAGAGGCAGGAGGGTGGAGTAGAGAGGTAGAGGAGGATGAAGGGGAGGCAATGGAAGGAAAGAGGAAAAGGGGAGAATGGCTTTTAAAAAAGGAATTTATTAAGTTGCAAGTTTACAGTTCTAAGATGTAAAAATGTCCAAATTAAGGCATTCAGAGGAAGATACTGTAACTCCAAAGAAAGGGCTGATGAAGTTAAGGGTTTCTTTCTCAGCTGGGAGGGCACATGGCAGTGTCTGCTAGCTTTCCCTTCTCATTTCATTAGGCTACCCCAAGGGTGTTTTTCTTCTGCATCTCCAGAGTTCTCTAGCTATGTGGGCTCTAGGGCATTAAAGCTTTCCAAAGGTTCCCTCTTAAAGGGCTCCACTAAACAGCCCCACCTTGAATAGGGAGAGACACATCTCCAAGGAAACCATCTAATCAGAAGTTACCACCCACAATTGGATGGGTCACATCTCCATGGAAACAATAAAAAAGATCCCACCCAGCAACATTGAATGAGGATTAATGGCTTTTCTGGGGTACACGACAGTTTCAAAGTGGCACACTCCCCCCTATTATTAATACTTAGCCTTGATGTGGTACCTTTGTTAAAATTGATGAGAGAATGTTGAAATACTGCTGTTAATTGTAGTCCATAGTTTGCATTCTGCATTTCTTCCTGTATATCAGCCTATTATTAACACCCTATAATAGTGTCATACATTTGTTCTTACATTTATGCTATAAACCACATTAATCATCCAAAACAGGGTTCACTGTGTTTTATAATCCCATATGTTATCCTCTAGCTTTCCTTCTGGTGACATACATGACTGTAAACTTCCCCTTTCAAACACAATCTCACACACACATTTCAGTGCTGTTAATTACAAACATGATAATATGCTACAATCACCTTTATCCATTTCCAAATATTTACAGTCCACCCTATTAAAAGTTCTGCACAAATTCAGCATCAGCTCCCCATTCTTTACTCTCATTCTAGGTAACCTATATTTTAGATATTAGTTAACTCCATGAGTTTGGTCATTATCATTAGTTCATAAGTGAGATCATACATTTTTATCCTTTTGTGCTTGGCTTATTTCACACCACGTAATGTCCGCCAGGTTCATCCATGTTGTTGCATGCATCAGGACTTTGTTCTTATATCTGAATAATTTCCCATTGTATATATAACATTTTGTTTATTCATCCAACTTGATGGACATTGGGTTGCTTCCATCTTGGCCATTGTGAATAATGCTGCTGTGAACATCTGTGTATAAATTTCTGTTTGCATCCCTGCATTCAATTCATCTGAGTATATATCCAGTGGCAAGATTGCCAGCAGTTCTATACTTAGCTTCCAGAGGAATCGCCCAACTGTCATCCACAGCAGCATTCTATATTCCCACCAGCAGAGTTCATATTTCTCTACATCCTGTCCAACACTTGTAGTTTTCTGCTTTTGTAATTTTTCTAGTTTGCTAGTTGTTAGAATGCGATATACCATAAATGGAATGACTTTTTTTTTATTTGTTTTTTAGCAAGTGCAGTCTCTGGGAATCAAACCCGGGTCTCCTGCATTGCAGGCGAGAATTTTACAACTGAGCTACCCTTGCACTGCCCAAGGAATGACTTTTCAAAAGGGGAATTTAAGTTGCAAGTTTGCAGTTCTAAGCCTGAGAAAATGTCCAAATTAAAGCAAGGCTGCAGAAATGTCCAAATTAAGATACCACCAAGAGGTTACCTTCCCTCAAGAAAGGCAGATAAAGTTCAGGGTTTGAGTTTCAACTGGAAAGGCACATGGCAAACATGGAGATGTCTGCTATCTTTCTCTCTAGGCTTCTTGTTTCATGAAGCTCCCCCAGGGGCTTTCTTCATTTCCAAAGATCTCTGGCTGCATGGGCCCTCCTGGTCCTCGTGGCTCTGTCACTGTCTCCAAAATGGTTTCTCTTTTAAAGGATTCCAATAAACTAAGCAAGACCTACCTGGACTGGGTAGAGTCACATCTCCCTTTAATCAAAGGTTAATACCCACAATTAGGTGCGCCACATTTCTGTGGAGATAATCTAATCAAGTTTTCGACCTATAGTACTTAGTGGGGATTAAAAGAAATGGCTGCCTCCACGAGATGGATCAGGATTAAAACATGGCTTTTCTAGGGTACATAATCATATCAAACCAACACAGTAACAGGGGCCATTATAGTAGGTGTGAAATATTTTGGTTTCTCATTGTGGTTTTGATTTATATTTCTCTAGTAGCTCATGAAGTCGATCATCTTTTTATATGCTTTTTCAAATGCCATTTGCATTTCCTCTTTGGAAAAATGCCTATTCAGGTCTTTTGCCCATTTTTTTAATTGGGGTGTGTGCTTTTTGATCATTGGTTTGTAGGATTTCTTTATATGTTCTGCATATTAAACCCTTATTGGATATGTGATGCCCAGGTATTTCCTCCCATTGAGTAAGCTGCCTTTTCACTTTCTTGACTGAGCTCATTGAAGCGTAGAACTATTCAGTTTTGAGGAGGTCCCATTTATCTATTTTTTCTTTCATTGCTTGTATTGTGGGTTTAAGGTCTAAGAAACCACCACCTACCACAAAATCTTAAAGACGTTTCCCTACATTTTCTTCTAGGAGTTTTATGCTCCTGTCACTTATATTTAGGTCTTTGGTCCATTTTGTATTAATTTTTGTATATGATGTGAGAAGGTGTCATCTCTGATTCTTTTGGATATGGATATTCAGTTCTCCCAGAACCATTTGTTGAAGAAACTGTTCTGTCCCAATTGAGTGGACTTGATAGCCTTGTCAAAATGCAATTGACTATAGCTGTCAGAGTCTATTTCTGAACTCTCACTTAGATTCCATTGACCAATGTGTCTGCCTTTTTGCCAGTACCATGCTGTTTTGGCCATTGTAGATTTATAAAGGCAGGAAGTGAGTCTTCCCACATCATTTTTCTTTTTTCAAGATGTTTTTGGCTATTTGGGGCTCATTACCCTTCCAAATAAATTTGATAATTGGTTTTTCCATTTCTGTAAAATAGGCTGTTGGAATTTTGATCGGGATTGCATTGCATCTGTAAATCAATTTGGGTAGAACTGGCATTTTTAATGGTATTAGGTCTTCCAGTCCATGAACAAGGAATTTTTTTCTTGATTTCCTCCTCAAATTGCTCATTACTAGTATGTAGAAACACTACTGATTTTTGTGTGTTGATCTTGTATCCTGCTACTTTGCTAAACTTGTTTATTAGCTCTAGTGGCTTTGTTGAAGATATTTTTGGACTTTGTAAATTTAGAATCATATAATCTGCAACTACTGAAAGTTTTACTTCTTCCTTTCCAATTTGGATGCCTTTTTTTCTCACCTAATTGCTCTAAGTAGAATTTCTAGCACAATGTTGAATGCCAGTGTTGACAGTGGGCATCCTTGTCTTGTTCCAAATCTTAGAGGGGAAAGCTTTCAGTCTTTTCACCATTGAAAACATTGTTAGCTCTGGATTTTTCATATATCCCCTTTATCAAGTTGAGGAAGTTTCCTTCTACTCCTGTCTTTCAAAGTGTTTTATCAAGAAAGGATGCTGGATTTTGTCAAATCCTTTTCTGCATCAATTGAGATAATCATGTGTTTTTTCCCCTTTTAATTTTTTTTTTTTTGGTGCATGGTCTGGGAATTGAACCCAGGTCTCCTGCATAGAAGGCAAGCATTCTACCACTGAACCACCCATGCCCTCTCACTTTGATTTGTTAATGTGGTATATTACATTAATTGATTTCCTTGTGTTGAATCACTCTTGCATATCTGGGATAAAACCTGCTTGATCATGGTTCTAATTCTTTTAATGTGCTGTTAGATTTAGTTTGCATGTGCTGTTAGGTTTAGTTTGCAAGTGTTTTGTTGAGGATTTTTGCATCTATATTCATTAGAGAAAGTGGTCTATAATTTTCTTTTCCTGTAGTATCTTTATCTGGCTTTGGTATTAGGGTGATTTGGGCTTCATAGAATGAGTTAGATAGTTGTTCTAATTTGCTAGCTACCAGAATGTGGAACAACTATACCAGAAATGGAATAACTTTTAAAAGGGGAACTTTATTAAGTTGCTAGTTTACAGTTCTAAGGCCATGAAAATGTCCAAATTAAAGCAAGTCTATAGAAATGTCCAAACTAAGGCACCAACAAGAGATTACTGTCACTCAAGAAAGGCCAATGAAGTTCATGGTTTCTGTCTCAACTGGAAAACACACATGGCAAACACGGTGATGTCTGCTCTCCAGGCTTTTTGTTTCATGAAACTCTCCCCAGGGCATTTTCCTTCTCCATCTCCAGAGGTTTGTGTGAGCTCTGTCTCTCTCAGAATCTCAAGTCTTTTCCAAAATGCTTCCTCTTTTAAAGGATTCTAGTAAAGTAATCAAGACCGACCTGGAATGGGTAGAGTCACTTCTCCCTCTACTCAAAAGTTCATATCCACAATTTGGTGAGTCCTATCTCTGTGGAGGTAACCTAATCAACTTTCCAACCTACATTATTGAATAGGGATTAAGAGAAATGTTGCTCCCATAATATTGGATTAGAATTAAAACATGACTTTTCTAGGGTACATAAATCCTTTCAAACTGGCACAATAGTGTTCTGTTCTCTTTACAGTTTAAGAGTTTGAGCTTAACTCTTGGCATTTGTTCTTCTTGGAATGATTGGTAGAATTCACCGGTGAAGCTGTCTACTCCTGGGCTTTTCATTGTTGGGAAGTTTTTTTTGTTTTGTTTTGTCTTGTTTTTTTTGCATGGGCAAGCAGCAGGAATTAAACCCGGGTCTCCAGCATGGCCGGCAAGAACTCTGCCACTGAGCCACTGAGGCCCACCCTGTTGGGAAGTTTTTGATGAATGATTCAGTTTCTTTACTTGTAATTGTCTTATTGAGATCTTCAGTCTCTTCTAGAATCAGTGTAGATTATTCATGTGTTTTTAGGAATTTGTCCATTTCATCTAAATTGTCTAATTTGTTGGCATACAATTGTTCATAGTATCCTTTTAGATTCCTTTTTATTTCTGTGGGGTCAGGAGTAATTCCTCCCCCTCCCCCACTCATTTCTTTCTTACTTTATTTACATCTTTTTTTTTTTCTTTTTTCAGTCTAGCTAAGGGTTTGTCAGTTTTACTGACAAAGAACCAAATTTTGGTTTTACTTCCAATTCCATTTATTTCTGTTCTAGTCTTTTGTTATTTCTTTCCCTCTACTTGGTTTGAGATTAGTTTGCTATTCTTTTTTTGAGATTAGTTTGCTATTCGTTTTCTGTTTTTTCCAGGTGTGCAGTCAGGTGTGTGATTTTAGCTCTTCTTTTTTTTTAAATTCAATTTTATTTACATTCACACACCTACCATACAACCTGTCCAAAGAATGTAATCAGTGGCTCACATTATCATCACATAACTGTGCATTCATCATCACAATCAATTTTACAATATTTTTATTATTCCAGGGGAAAAAAATAAAATAAAATACCTGAGAAAGCCCAAAACATGCCAAACCCTAGTATTGTTGTGATACATTTGTTCCTATTGATGAAAGAATATTAAGATATTACTGTTATTACTGTCCATAGTTTGCAGTAGGTGCATTTTTCCCACATATTACACTCTATTATTAACTCCTCCTAATAGTTTTGTACATTCTAGTTCTTGGAATAAATTTTTTATATTTGTACTGTTAATTTCAGTCATCATCCACCACAAGATTTACTGAGTTATACAGTCCCATGTTTTAACCTCTGTTTAGGGCTATAAATTTCCATCTCAGCACTGCCCTCATTTCATCTCATAAGTTTTAATGTGTTATGTTCTCATTTTCATTCATCTCAAGATATGTACTGATTTATCTTGTAATTTCTTCTTTGACTAATTAATTATTTAAGAATGTATTGTTTACACAACATATATTTGTGAATTTTCCAGTTCTCCACCTGTTCAATGACAGCTTCATTCCATTATGGTCAGAGAAAGTGTTGTCTATAATTTTACTCTATTAAAATTTATTGATACTTGTTTTATAATCCTACATGGTACTCAATCCTGGAAAATGATCCATGAACACTTGAGAATGTATATCCTGCTTTTTAGGGGGTGCATTGTTCTTTTTATATCTATTAGGTCTCATTCATTTATCAGATTATTCAAGTTCTCTGTTACCTTATTGATCCTGTGCCTACAGTTGTATCTATTGTTTAGTGTATGAAGCCTCTAACCATTACTATAGAGACATCTATTTCTCCCTTCAGTTTTGCCAGTGTTTGCCTTGTGTATTTTGGGGCACCATGGTTAGGTATGTAAATATTTATGATTGTTATTTCCTCTTGGTGGATTGTCTCTTTTATTAATGTATTGTGTCCTTCTTTGTCTCTTGTAACAGTTTTGTACGTAACGTCTTATTTTGTCCAGTATTAGTATAACTACTTGATTACTGTTGAGCAGGATATCATTTTCCAGCCTTTTCACCTTCAACCTATTTGTGCTGTTCTAAGTTGAATCTTGTAGACCACATATAGATGGGTCATACAGTTTTATCCATTCTGCCAGTATGTGTCTTTTGATGAGGGAGTTTAATCCATTTATATTCAGTGTTATTACTGTAAAGGCAGTACTTTAACCATTTTATCCTTTGGTTTCTATATGTCTTATCTTATTTTTGTCTCTTTTTTACCCTTAAGTTGCCCTTAGCGATCTTCATTTCTACACTCTCCTCCTAGCCTCTCTCTCCTGTTTTTTCCTTTCAGCCTCCAGAATTCCCTTTAGTATCTCTTGTAAAGCTATTCTCTTGTTAATGAATTCTCTCAGTGTCTGCTTATCTGTGAATATTTTAAACTCTCCCTTATTTTGGAAGGGCTGTTTTCCCAGATAAAGAATTCCTGGCTGGCAGTTTTTCTTTTTCAGTACCTTAAATATATCATACCACTGACTTTTCACCTCCATGGTTTCCAATGAGAAATTGACACTTAATCTTATTAGTGTTTCCTTGTATGTGACAAATTGCTTTTCTCTTGCTGCTTTCAGATTTCTGTCTTTAACTTTGGCATTTGACATTCTGATTAGAATGTGTCTCAGAGTAGGTCTATTAAGATTTATTCTATTTGGAGTATTTTGCACTTCTTGAACATGTATATTTATGTCTTTTGTAAGAGTTGGAAAATTTTCAGCCATTATTTTCTCAGATATTCTTTTCACCCGTTTTTCCTTCTATTGGAACACCCATGACATGTATGTTTGCATACTTCATGATTGTCATTCAATTCTCTGAGACCCTGCTGAATTTTTTCCATGCTTTTCTCTGTTCTTTTATCTGTGAGATTTAGATTGTCCTCTGTTAGAGTTTGCTGATTCTTTCTTCTGCCTGTTCAAATCTGCTGTTGTGTGCCTCTAGTGTTTTTGTAATTTCTTCTATTGTTCCTTTCATTCCCATAATTTCAATTATGGCTCTTTTTATAGCTTCATATTCTTCTTTATGCTCACCAGTGTCTTCCTAATATCCTTCATCTCTTTAGGATGTTTTTTTGGAGGGGGTGCATGGTTTGGTAATCGAACCCAGGTCTCCCACATGTAAGGCCATTCTACCACTGAACCACCTGTGCACCCTCATTTATATATTTTAGAATCAGCATGCATTCATGAATTATATTTTATTCAATGTGTTATAGCCCATTACTGTAATTATTCATTTTGATGTTCAAATTGTTCCTGATTGGCCAGTGAGAGGCTTAATTTATATATTTCAATGCTGCATCATAATAACTCACCACGTCACACCTGCTAAGATTGCTATTATTAAAAGGAAAAAATAAACAGAAAATAACAAGTGTTGGCAAGAATGCAGAGATATAAGAACCCTCTTACACTGGTGGGAATTTAAAATTGTGTAGCCACTGTAGAAAAGTTTGGTGACTCATCAGAAAGTTAAAAATAGAATTATGATATCACCTGGAAATCCCATTTTTAGGTCTATACCCAAAAGAATTGAAAGCAAAGATTTGAACAAACATTTACATGCTGATGTTCATAGAAGTATTATTCATAATTGCTGAAAGATGGAAGCAACCAAGTGTCTATCAAGAGACTAATGAATAAACAAAATGTGGTTATGTTCATACAATGGGATATTATTCAGCTGTAAAAAAAAAATGTTCTGATATATGTGACAACATGGATGAAGCTTGAGGACATCACTTTGAGTGAAATAAGCCAGGCATAAAAGGACAAATATCACATTATTTCACTTACATGGAATACTTAGAATAGGCACATTTGTAGAGACAGAAAGCAGATTACAGTTTACCAGGGACTAAAAGTTAAGGGTAATGGGGAGTTATTGTTTAATGGGTATCAAGTTTTGGTGAATGTGGTGATGGTGGCACAGTATCATAAATGTAATTAATATCACTGAATTGTACACATGAAAGTGGTAAAATGGGAAATTTTGGGTTGTATATATGTTACCACAAGAAAGATTTTTTTAAAGGGGTCCATTTAATGCTTTTTGATCATGAAATCTATTTATCTAATATTAAGATTGCTATTTTTGTCTCTCCTTTTATTTTAACAAAAGATCTATGTACCCTAGAAAAAGCCATGCTTTAATCCTAATCCCATTTTGTAAAAGCAGCCGTTTCTCTTAAACCTATTTAGCACTGTGTTGGAAACTTGATTAGATCATCTCCTTGTAGATGTGGCTCACTCAGGAGTGGTTGTTAAACTGGATTAGGTGGAGATGTGTCTCCACCCATTCCAGGTGGGTCTTGATTACTTTACTGGAATCCTATAAAAGAGGAAGCTTTTGGAGAAAGTTGGAGATTCAGAGAAAGCAGAGAAGAACGACAGAGCCATGAGAAAGCCACAACAGAGAATGCTGCAGAACCACGAAGCAGAGAGTCCACAGGCCAGCGACTTTTGGAGATAAAGATGAAGAAGGAAAATGCCTCCCGGGGAGCTGGAGAAGAAGCTAGCAGATAATGCCGTGTTCGCCATGTGCCCTTCCAGCCTGGAGAGCAACCCTGACCGTTTTCGCCACATGCCTTTCCAGAAGAGAGAGAAACCCTGATCTTCATTGGTCTTCTTGAATCAAGGTTATGTTTCCCTAATGCCTTAGATTGTACATTTCTGTTGACTTGCTTTAATTGGGACATTTCCACAGCCTAAAAACTGTTAACTTGCAACTTATTAAATTCCCCTTTTAAAAAGCCATTCCATTTCTGGTATATTACATTCCAGCAGCTAGCAAACTAGAACACACTATCATTTCATTTCAGGTGTGTTTCATATAAACAGGATATAGTTGGATTTTTCCTCTTACCTTGTTTGAAAGTTTCTGATTACAAGTGGAGGAATTTAACCCATTCATTTATTATGGCCTTATTCTTGCTAACTTTTTTGTTTTACTAGTGTTTCTTGCTGAATCTTGTTATACTTGCCTGATTTTTGCTAGATTTACCAAAGTTTTATTTTCCAAATTCATTTCCTACTCCACTACCAGTGATTGAATGTTCATCTCCTTGTCCTTTTGTCCTATATTCTTGGAGAAACACTTAATAAAATATTCCTACTTATTGTTTTAATGACCTGTCTTATCTCTAATTTTGACCTTCCCCAAAACTCTTCTTTATTTTCAAAGCTACCTGCTTACATTTCTGGATATAATATCCAACAGATTCTCTTTGAGGATACTAACTATATTTACTCAAAAATTTTCTTCTGTATCCTTTACAATGCCTTCCTCAGTCGAGTTCGTTCTGCCTTTTAGTCTGATGCTTCTTGTGTTTTCGGTTTTTCTCAACTGATTAGGGAGTTTTAATTGTATTTGTAGTTAAGGACTCAATCATCCGAAGTGGTAAGTGTTGTACCAAAAAAGTGTGTGAAAGGTAGAAGGCCTTTCACTGCTGTTTGGGTGGGACGCAGTGCATCCTTGTGAAACATCCTATGACAGGTCTCTCTGGGTGTCTTTATTTCAGAGCCTGTGAGTGGGGAATGGGCACAATTACTCGGTACCCCTTTACTTACCCAGCCAGTGAATCCAGGACTGATTTGCATGCCCTCTTCCCACTGTCTCTGTTCTTCAGGTAGAGACAACTCACTCTTGGGGAGGTCGTCTCTCTTCAGTCTGTTTGGGGTTGTAGGATCTCCATCACCATGAGATGATCCTCTCTGCTTTACACTCTGTAGAACATCTTCACTTCTTCTGGCTCGCTGATGCTCAGTCTCCTAGATATCCTGTGCTACTACTGATTTTCCTTATTTTTATGCTTCTTCTCCAATTTCAGTGTAATTTGGAAGGAGAGGCAAGGTCAGTACATATATTCAATTATCTTTTTGAACCAAAAGCAGTTTATTTTAAGAAAGACACTTCTGTGGTATGGAAGCTGCATTCATTAAGAAATGAATCCAGAGGCAGGGATTTTAGCAAATGGCCACAGTACCAGTCTAGGGAAGAGATAATGATGACTTAGAGTAAGATGATGGTACTGAAGGCCTAGGGAAGAGCACATCTGAGAGACGTTTAAGAGGGAGAACTGACTTAGTAATTAATTAGATGTGGATGTCCAACTTGCAAGTTGCATATATATATGCTTTGGCCATCTGATAACTTCTTGGAGAATTCAGAGAAAAATTAAATGAGAAAGCAAATAAATTTTTTGAAGCACCTAACAAAATATATTGGCCATATGAGCAAACATTAGTTTCATCTCCATCAAAATCTGTATTTGTCATTTTCATGTATTCTATTAATTTATATAACTCAACGTAATTTCCCTTAAAGATTTCTTATCTTCAATTATTTTTTAATCAAAATTCAAGTTAAGAAATGCTATAGGATACTAAGATATCTCTTGTGGGAAATATTTTCTGTTTTCCTATTCATTCAGTCCAGATAAGTATACTATAGTAGTAGATAAATGAGCATGAGGACTCTTTACTGATAGTGTGTGTGCTGGTTTGAAAGGATGTATATCCCCTAGAAAAGCCATGTTTTAATCTAAATCCCATTTCATAAAGGCAGAATAATCCCTATTTAATACTGTATGTTTGAAACTGTAATCAGATCATCTCCCTGGAGATGTGATTTAATGAAGAGTGGTTGTTAAACTGGATTAGGTGACGACATGTCTCCACCCATTTGGGTGGGTCTTGATAAGTTTCTGGAGTCCTATAAAAGAGGGAACATTTTGGAGAAAGGAGATTCAAAGAGAGCAGAGCAGAACGACATAGCTACAAGAAGCAGAAGTCCACCAGCCAGTGACCTTTGGAGATGAAGAAGGAAAATGCCTCCCGGGGAGCTTCATGAAACAGGAAGCCAGGAGAAGAAGCTAGTAGATGACGCCGTGTTTGCCATGTGCCCTTCCAGCTGAGAGAGGAACTGTGTTCACCATGTGCCTTCTCACTTGAGAGAGAAACCCTGAACTTCATTGACCTTCTTGAACCAAGATATCTTTCCGTGGGTGGATGCCTTTGATTGGACATTTCTATAGACTTGCTGTAATTGGGACATTTTCTCAGCCTTAGAACTATAAACTAGCAATTTATTAAGTTCCCCTTTTTAAAAGCCATTCTGTTTCTGGTATATTGCATTCCGGCAGCTAGCAAACTAGAACAGTGTGGCATAAATTATTACAGTTCTCTGGTAAGTAGCTGT
>PVIY010052865.1:0-14987 GCA_004026745.1 Myrmecophaga tridactyla | reverse complement strand
CCCTCCCCTTCCTCACCTCCTGCCTCAGCCAGGGCTGCACACCCACTCACAACCCCTCCACGTCGCTCTCTTTTTTTAAACAATCAGTAGAAACTGGTTGTGAATGCTATTGAAGTTAAATTGGTATCAAAGCAAACGAGATTGTTATAGATTTAGGATGTTAAGTAGAAGCCCCGTGACCACACACACGCAAAAAATCTCAGAGAATATGCAAACTCGGAGAGAGAAGGTAGAGTACAGTTTACCAGGGATGAGAGACAGGGACAATGTTAATCCAAAATGTGTAGCGTTTCTGTCTGGGGTGGAGAGAAAGTTCTAGAAATGGATGGCGGTGCTATGACATTGCGAATGTGGTTAATCCCGCTGCTTTGGAGCGGCTGGGGTGGCAGGATGCGTGTTGTGTATGTTTCCGCAATTTAAAAAAAGACAGAGAAAGAGAAACTAAAAGAAAAAATGACAATCGTATGCCTATACATGATGATGGAATCTAAGAGTGGAGGGAAAAGGTTTAAAAGGACATTATTTAGACCTAAGAAAAAACTTGAATATATACTAAAATAGCTTTATATCACTGTTAAATTTCTTGAACTTGATAACTGCACTTAAACTTATATAAGTGAATGTCCTTCATCAGAAATGTACACGGAAGTATTACGTGTTCGGGGAGTGTGATATATGTAGCCTGCTCTCAAATGTTCGGAAGATAGATAGACAGACAGACAGACAGATGGACACATAGATAGATAGACAGATAGATAGATAGGTAGATAGATGAAAGAGAGAGCTAGAGATGGAAGGAAGGAGGGAAGGGAGAGGAGGGGAGGGGAGGGGAGCAAAGATGGCAAAATGTTAAAGCTGGCTTATCTGGGTATCTGGAGGTGGGGGGATGGAATTTGTTGGAATTCTCTGTATGAGTTTATATAATTCTTCCAACTGTCTTGTAAGTTTGAAGTTACTTCAAAATGAGAAGTTTTTAAAAATTAAAAACTGCCCATTCATGCCTCTCCCAAAATCACATCCTGTGCCACCAGCTACCTAGGCCACCCAGTGAGGCAGGGACCCATCGTGAACTTCGGGGTCCAGTAGAGCTGGGTTTGGTCCCATACTCCCTTGTTCACCTGCCGTGGGAGCTTGAGACAGTGCTTCACCTTCTCTGCGTCCCAGGTGCCACACCTGGGAAGCAGGGGACACCAGGCAGGTGATGCCCTGGGAGGCTGAAATGGGCCTCGACAGGAGGAACATCTGGTGGCCCCCGCAGCTGCAGGGCGAGCCTCACATCCCCTCCCTCTGGCTTCCGTGCTGCCCCCAGTGCCCCGGCAGCTGGGCACACGGCGCCTGCTCCACCCACTCCATCCTTCCCTCTTTCCAAATCTCACTGAGAGCTTGCAAAACCGAGGCTATGTGCCCAGGACCTTACCTGGGTCCTTGCATTTGATCTCCCAAGTAACCCCCTGTGCATGAGTCAGGGGTCGCCAGGGAAACAGAAATGACAGCAGAGAGATATCTAATAACTCTCTTAATATAAACAGTGGCCTGCTCCGCACTTGCACCTCCCCACCGGCCATGGACCTGCTCTCAGCCACTCCCAGCCCCTGTGCGTGAAGGTCCCTGCCCTGCTGTGTTGAAGGGATCTGAAGCCACGGGCTCAGCCCACCATCCCTGACGTGGAAGTCCCCAGAATTTTGCAGGGTGGGGGATGCCTGCGGAGGGCTCTTGGTTGCCCCCGCATCCTGCTCTGGACAGAAGGCCACAAAAAAGCATTCCTTTCTGATCCCAGGGAAGAGGCCATCCCTTTCAGTGTTAATGTTTGCTTTCTTCCATAGCCAGAAAAGCGCCTTTCCGAGCACAGTTCACGCTCACATCCAAGCAGAAAACTCTGAATCATGTTTGAAGAACTAGCTCCATTTGTATGAAAAGGACTCGATTTGGGGGGAAGGTCCTACGTGGCAAGCCTTGCAGAGAGGATTTGCAAATAGCTTCAGACATCTTGACATTCACAACCTTTGATCCTGTCACTTCAGTTCTAGGAATTGTCTAAGAAAATAATCAGATAGAGAAATATGCATGTGCAAGTATGCTTATCTTAGCCGGAGTAAGATAGAGAGAAAAAAAAATGGGACAGTCATAAATGTCCAACAGTAAAGGAATGTCCAAATAATTGCAGGGTGACCTCCGGTGAGAAACTCAGCTGCCATTATCAAAGTGCAGAAGGGGGATGGATTTGGGAGGGATCTCCAAGGATCAGGAGTGGCTTTGGGAGGTGACAGGTCCATTCTGTTGCTTGTGGTTTCACGGGTGTGCATGCACAGTAAAACTGATCAAATTCTAATCTGTAAAAACGTGCAGTCTATTGTACGTCAATCGTATCTCCATAAAGCTATTAAGAAAAAGCCTGGCGGTCATTAGAAGCCGTGTTTGAAAAATATTTAATGGGAGGGCAAATGGTTATGAAGCAAAATGAAGTGAAGGGATGGGGAGGTAATTTCGTACAGACTTTTTGGAGATCAGCTGGCCATGAGCAGCAAACTTAGAAGTGCCCCCACCCCCTTGGACCCAGCAGCTTCATTCCCAGGTTATCTCAGACAGACTGAGCAATCAGCAGACAAGCCTCTTAGTGCCATCACACCCAAAGACTCATCCGGCCTTGTGGCCATTGCCCTCCAGCCACACCGGTCTGGTTGGACCAGCCAAGCTTCTTCCCACCTTAAGAACTCTGACATGCAGCCCTCTTCATCTGCGATCCCCCTTTGCTCGCTTCATCCAGGTCTCTGGGTAAATGTCACCTCCTCACAGCGGCACTCCTTGACCACCTTCTCTAAATGCCCCCCACCCCAGGGAGGCTGGGACAGGCATGGCCTTCTCCAAAAAGAGAAGGTTGACACATATCCTATATCCTATACCCTAATAAAATCCGAATGGGTCAAAGTTCTAAATGTAGGCCCTGAAAGTCTAGACATTGGGAGAATTCCTTCAAAATCTTGGGGTGAGGACAGTTTTATCTATGACTCAAAATTCTGAAGCCCAAAAGAATAGTATCTTTGGCCACAGAAAAATGAAGTGCATTTTTAAAAAATGTAAAAAAAATGAACTGGTTAGTTTGTTAGTCATCAGAGACTAAGGATGACTGGTTAGTCATCAGAAAAATGCAAATTGAAACCACAAGAAAAGCCCCACTAGATGTCTAGAATCAAAAAGCCAGATAATAGCACGTGTCAGTGAGGGTGTGGAGAAGTTGGAAGCCTCATGCACCGCTGGCGGGAATGGAAAGTCATTCAGCTGCTATGGAAACAGACTGGTAACTCCTCCAAAGGAATAGTACCATATAGTCCAGCAATCGCAGTCCTAAAGAATTGAAAATATATGTTTGCACAGGTTATCAAGAGATAGAGGGTAGAATTGGGCATTTGGTGCTGAAGGAGTAGAGAATATGCAGCAGGACAAATTGGAAAGATTCAGAAACGGATAGCACAATCCATTTTTAGCACAATAATCTGACGGTAGCACAATAATCTAAGTACTGAATGAAGCTGAGTGTGCGTGTGGGTGAGGGAGGGGGGCTGGGGCAGGTAGGATGCCAGAAGGAAAGACAGAGGCGAAAGACGGAGACAGTATAACTTAGGAATGCCTAGAGTGGACAAGGATGGTGATTAAAATGTACAAATGTAAGAGTGTTTTCACATGAGGGAGAACAAATGACTGTCACATTGCAAGGTGTTGAAAATGGGACAGTATGCAGCAAAAAGTGCAATCAATGCAAGCTAGGGTCTGTATACTCAACAGTAACATGCAATACACTTCCGCTGAATATAACAAAGTCAATATGCCAAAACTAACCAGCAATAAGCCGGGGATATGGGGGAGGGGTGTGGGATTTTTTTTTTTTTTTTTTTTTTTTTTTGCAGAGGAAAAGGAAATGTCCTCATATAGGTTGTGGTGGCAAAGACATGGCTATGTGATTATACCAGGAACCACTGATTTTTTATTTAGGCTGGATTGTATCATGTGCAAATAAAACTGTTTAAAAATGAACAGAGAGATACAGGTGCTGGAGAAATTGTGGAGCTTCCCTTCGCTGTTGGTAGGGAAGCTGAGAAGCGCAGTTCCTCTGGAGGGCAGTGTGGTGGTTCCACGGGAGGCGAAGGGTGGGGCTGCTGTGTGATCTTGTAGCCCCGTTGCTAGGTGCATACCTGGAGGAAATGAGAGCGGGGGCAGGAATGGACATTGGCACACTGGTGCTTATGGCAGCAGTGTTGGAGGTTTGCAATAGATGGCGGTGCTCTAAGAGTGCAATGACTGCGGAATGGAAGGGAAACTGTGGTGTATACATACAATGGAATACTGGGTGGCTGCAAGAAGGAATGAAGTTGTGAGGCATGCAACTAGGTAAATGGACCTTGAGGACAGCGTGTTGAATGAAACCTCAGAAACAAAAAGATGAATATTATCATGCCTCACTATTATGGGCTAGCTATAATATATAAACTCAGAGAATAGAAGTGAGAGCATGGGCTATCAGGTTGGGGCCCATTGTAAAGGGTCCTAGATTGTAAGCTTTTGCAACAGTCACATATATTCAGGAGTCATAACTAATTCTGAGATACTGAGCTGTTTGCATATAACCTGGTCATTCCTCACACTTTGGGTATTTATGTGACACCTGAAACTCAGACTTAGAGCTCTGAAGCTATGAAAGTCAGCATTACAATTCCCATACAGAAATTGTTTAAATTGTTTAAAAAGTTGAAAAAGTGATCAGGCCTTCAACTAGAGATAAGAATGAAGCTGAGCTGGATAGGACTAAGGTAAATCAGAACACAGAGAAAAGGATGATATGGTCTGTGCTGGTTTGAAAGCATTACGCCCCCCAGAAAAGCCATGTTTTAATCCTGATACAATCCTGTAGGAGTAGCCGTTTCTTTTAGTCCTGATTCAATGCTGCTTGATTAGATTATCTCCACGGAGATGTGGCGCGCCCAATTGTGTGCCTTTTGATTAGGTGGAGATGTCACTCTATCCTTCTAAGTGGGTCTTGATTAGTTTACTGGAATCCTTTAAAAGAGGAAACATTTTGGAGAGAGTCAGAAATGACAGGAACCTCAGAAACGACAGGGCCAAGAGAAACTTCAGAGAAGAGCTGACGGATGCTGACACGTGGAGAACAGAGACACAGATATTGGGAGATGCTTGGAGCCCAGAAGATGTTCCAGGAGATGCTAAGCAAGCCAGAACCTGGAGAGAGCCAAGAGATGAAAGCCAGCCCCAGAGAAGCAAAGTGAGGAACCCCCACAGGAACAGAGGCTAAAGGAAATGGAGCCCAGGACCAAGGGACCAGCAGATACAGCCACGTGACTTCCCAGCTGGCAGAGAGGTGTTATAAACCCATTGGCCTTCTTGGAATTAAGGTATTGTTCCTACATGCCTTAGTTTGGCCAATTTTATAGGTTTAGAACTGTAAACTTGTAACTTATTAAATTCCCGTTTTTAAAAGCTGTTCCAGTTCTGTTGTATCGCATTCTGGTAGCTTGCAAACTAACATATGGTCCATATTTTAAAACTTCCACTTCTGTGTGAGACCAAAGGAAGAGTTGTTTATTTGGTGCAAAATTTATTTTTGGTGGCACATTATCTAATTCAACGTAAATGGTCAGATTATTTGAATACCATAATTACATGGAATCTTGAATAGGGCATGAGATCTTGTAGGTTTGTAAAGTTTAGTGTGATGCCCCAATATATCGCAGTAATTTGGACAGAAAATAAAAAGGTATTTGCAAAGTTCTCTTGGGGGACTGGGAGAAAGAAGGAATTAATAAACTTCCCCATCTGGGAAATTCCTGATATTCTCGCAAGCAGTGGGGACAACCAATTCAATAGGCTGAGCCCTGGATCTTGGGGGTTGCCCCTATGAAATGTATTCCTGCAAGGAGAGGCTAAGTCTACTAAAAATATGCCTAAGTGTCACCCCAGAGAAGCACTTTTGTTGCTCAAACGTGACCTCTCTCTAAGCCAACTCAGCAGGTGAACTCACTGCCCTCCCCCTCTACGTGGACATGACTCCCAGAGGTGTAAATTTCCCTGGCAATGTGGGGCAGGACTCCCGGGATGACTGAGACCCAGCATCATGAGATTGAGAAAGGCTTCTTGACCAAAAGGGGGAAGAGAGAAATGAAACAAAATAAAGTTTCAGTGGCTGAGAGATTTCAGAGTCAAGAGGTTATTCTTCCGTATTACATGGATATCCCTTTCTAGTTGATGGTGTATTGGAGTGGCTGGAGGGAAGTACCTGAAACTGTTGAGCTGTGTTCCTGTAGCCTTGATTCTTGAAGACGATTGTATAACACTATAACTTTTATAATGTGACTGTGTGATTGTGAAAACCTTGTGTCTGACATTTCCTTTATCCAGGGTATGGACAGATGGTAAAAAAAATCAGGACAAAAGAATAAATAATGGTGGGTAAGGGGTAAAAAAAAGGAAAATTGGGTAGATGGAAATACTAGTAATCAATGCAAGGTAGGGGTATGAGTTTTTTGTTTTTTCTTTCTTTTTTTTTGCATGGGCAGGCACCAAGATTCAAACCCGGGTCTCTGGCCTGGCAGGCAAGAACTCTGCCTGCTGAACCACCGTGACCCGCCCTGTTTTTTCTTTTTATTTAATTTTCTGGAGTGATGCAAATGTTCTACAAATAATCATGGTGATAAATACACAATTATGTGATGATATTGTGAGCCACTGATTGTATACTTTGGATGGACTATATGGTGTGTGAAGATATCTCAATAAAAATATTTTTCAAATAAGAAAAAGAAAATATATGTTCACAGTGAAGTTTGTACACAAATGTTCATAATAGCAGCATTATTTGTAGTAGTCAAAAAAATGGAAACAACTCAAATATCCGTCAACTGATGAACAGATAGGCAAAATGTGGCATATCCATACAATGGAACATTATTTGGCAATAAGAAGGAATGAAATCCGCATGCATGCTACCACGTAGATGAACTCTGTAAACATTACGTTTGGTGAAAGAAGCCAATTGCAAAGGGCCACAGATTGTATGATTCTATTCATATGGAATGTCCAGACTGGGTTGAACTCCTAGAGACAGAAAATAGATTAGTGGTTGCCTAGAGCTGGGAGAGTTCAGGGGGTGGGGGAGAGGCAGTGAATGAGGAATGACTGCTCAAGGGTAGGGGGTTTCTCTTAGGAGTGATGAAAATGTTCTTTGACTATGAACCGATTATGGTGCAATTTTGCAACCATACCAAAGGCGTGTGAAGTATATACTTCCAGAGAGATGAATTTTATGATACATGAGTTATATCTCGATAAAGCAATTTTTAAAAGAGATGCTAGTTTAAAAAAAAAAAACAGCTCTGTAGAAATACTAACAAAGGATGCGATTAGTACACTGAAAAAGAAATACAAATAACCCTTGATTTTATTTTAAAAAGATGCTCAGAGGGCAGACAGGCTCATCTTTTCATGCAGTGCCAGCCGCATCTCTCAGGCAGGGTGGTGAAGGTCGGAATAAATGGATCTGGTTGTATTGAGCACCTGGGCATCAGGGCTGCTATAAACTCTAGCAAAGTGCAGGTTGTCGCCATCCACGACCCCTTCATTGACTTCAACTACATGGTCTACATGTTCCAGTATGATTCCACCCATGGCAAGTTCAAAGGCACCATCAAGGTTGAGCAAGGGAAGCTTGTCATCAATGGGACCTTACTGTCCTCCAGGAGTGAGATGCCACCAACATCAGATGGGCTGATACTGATGCTGAACATGCATTGGAGTCCACTGGTGTCTTCACAACCATGGGGAAGGCTGAGGCTCGCCGAGGGGTGGCACCAAATGTGTCATCATCTCTGCCCCTTTGGCCGATGCCCCCATGTTTGTGATGGGCGTTGACCATGAGAAGTATGATGACTCCCTCAACATCGTCAGCAGTGCTTCCTGTACCACCAACTGCCTACCACCCCCTACCACGGCCAAGGTCATTCATGACAACTTTGGCAGCTTGGAGGGGCTCATGACCACCATCCACGCCATCCCTGCCACTCAGAAGACTGTGGATGGCCCCTCTGGGAAAAATGTAGCTTGACGGCCATGGGGCTACCCAGAACATAATTCCTGCATCTACTGGCACTGCCAAGGCAGTGGGCAAGGGTCATCCCTGAACTGGATGGGAAACTCACTGGCATGGCTTTCTGCATCCCCACCCCAATGTTGTCCATCATAGATCTCACCTGCTGGCTGGAGAATGCGGCCAAGTACGATGACATCAAGAAGGTGGTGAGGCAGGCATCGGAGGGCCCCCTAAAGGGCATCCTGGGCTATGCTGAGGACCAGGTTGTCTCCTGTGACTTCAACAGTGACACCCACTCTTCCACTTTTTTCCCCCATGTTATTTGTTTTTATTCCATATATTCTACTCATCTGTTGACAAGGTAGATAAAAGGAGCATCAGACACAAGGTTTTCACAATCACACAGTCACACTGTGAAAGCCATATCATTATTCAATCATCTTTAAGAAACATGGCTCCTGGAACACAGCTCTACATTTTCAGGCAGTTCCCTCCAGCCTCTCTATTACATCTTGACTAACAAGGTGATATCTACTTAATGCGTAAGAATAACTTCCAGGATAACCTCTCGACTCTGTTTAGAATCTCTCAGCCATGGACACTTTGTCTCATTTCACTCTTCCCCCTTTTGGTCAAGAAGGTTTTCTCAATCCCTTGATGCTGAGTCTCAGCTCATTCTAGGGTTTTTCTCAAACCCTTGGTGCTGAGTCCCAGCTCATTCTAGGATTTCTGTCCCACATTACCAGGAAGGTCCACACCCCTGGGAGTCATGTCCCACGTAGACAGGGGAAGAGTGATGAGTTTGCTTGCTGTGTTGGCTGGAGAGAGAGGCCACATCTGAGCAACAAAAGAGGCTCTCTTGGGGGTGACTCTTGGGCCTAATTTTAAGTAGGCTTGACCTATCCTTTGTGGGGTTAAGTTTCATATGAACAAACCCCAAGACTGAGGGCTCAGCCTATAGCTTTGGTTGTCCACCACTCCTTGTGAGAATATCAAGAATTCAACTTGGAGAGGTTGAATTTTCCCCCGTTCTCACCATTCCCCAATGGGGACTTTGCAAATACTTTTTTATTCACTGATCAAATCACTCTGGGATCTTCCACTTGTGATGCTGGAGTTGGCATTGCCTTCAACGTCCACTTCATGAAGCTCATTTCCTGGTGTGACAATGAATCTGGCTACAGCAACAGGGTGGTGGACCCATTGGTCTACATGGCTTCCAAGGAGTAAGAGCTCCTGGACCACCAGCCCCAGCAACAACACGAGAGGAAGGGAGGCCCTCAGCTGCTGAGGAGTCCTGGCCCCAATTCGATCCCCCAGTACTGAGAATCACCCACCCTGAGTTTCCATCCCAGGCCCCCTGAAGAAGGGAAGGGGCTGAGAGCCCTCCTTGTCATGTACCATCAATAAACTACATCCAGCAACAACAACAACAACAGAAGATGCTCAGACTTACTCATAATAAAATAAATGCAAATGAAAAGTGCACGAATATAATTACATTTTTCACTTCCCAGACTGGAGAAAGTCCAACATGTTGGCACATCTTGTTAGTGAGCACATGTGAAACGGCGTTGTCCTACCTGGCTGGTGGGTGTGCAAACTGGGACTGCCACCCTGGAGGGCAACTGGGTGACTTACGTCAACTCTGTCAGTTGACCTTGACCAGGCAATCACAGTTCCGCGAATCCATCCCATGGACCTACAGACCTGAGGGTAGAGAACAGAGCAACTGCCGTGTGGCTGTAATTCTCTGCAACTTTATTTAGGGACCTAAAGGATTGTAAACACCCAGTGCCCCAGGGGCCTGGTAAAATAGATGATAGTACAATATAACATGTGCTGGAACACTGTGCAACCGTAAATAAGGCTAAATAAGGAAGTTTTCCATGTACTGACAGGAAAATAGTGCCAAAGTATACAAATACTCCCAAAGAATTGAAAGCAGGGACAAGAACAGATATTTGCACAACAGCATTCACAGCAGCATTATTGATACTAGCCAGAGAGCAGAAACAATCCAAGCATCCATCAACAGATAAATGGATGAACAACTGTGGGCTATCCATATGGGGGATATCACTCAGCCGTAAAAAGGAATGAAGTTCTCATCCATGCTACAATATGCGTGAACCCTGAAGATGTCGTGTTGAGTGAAATAGGCCAGAAGCAAAAGGACAAAGATTTGTCTGGCGTGATCAAAAGGTCTTGGTGATGGGTGGTGATGATGATAGCACAGCATTATTAATATAATTAAACCACTGAGCTATATACTTGAGAGTGGTTAAAGTGGAAAATTTTATGTTACCAAAATAATTTAAAAAAAAAAGACATAATAACAAGTGTTGGTGAGGTTGTGGAGAAATTGGAACCCTCAGACATTGCTGGAGGGGATGTAAACTGGTGCAGCCACTTCGGAAAACAACCGGCTGTTCTTCAAAAGAGTAAACATGGAGTTACCATATAACTCAGAAATTCCACTCCTAGGAATATACCCAAGAGAGCTGGAAAACTACGTCCATAAAACGCTGGTGCATAAATGTCCATAGCCACATTATTCATAATAGCTCCAAAGGGTAAATAACCCAAATGTCTATCAACTGATGAATAAAATGTGGTATATCCATACAAAGGAGTATTATTTGACAATAAAAATAAATGAAATACTGACATGACATATTACAACATGAAGAAACCTTGAAAACAAAGTAATTAGGAAAAAAGGGGATGAACAAAATGTCGTCTATCCACATAGCGGCACATTATTCAGCCATGAAAAGAAGTGAAGTTCTGATACGTGCTACAGCATGCAGGAACCTGAAACACTATGGGGAGTAAAATAAGCCAGACACAAAAGGAGAAATGGAAATATCATATCCTACGATTCCACCTACAGGAACTATCTAGAATAAGCAAATTCATGGAGACAGAAAGTAGATTAGAGGTTGCCAGGGCTGGGGGGTGGGGTGGGGGATGGGGGGTGGAGGGACGAGAAGTCATTGCTTAATGGGTTTCTGTTTGAGGAGAAGAAGATTTGGATTATGTATGCTGGTAGCGATGGTAACACAACATGGTGAATACAATTAATATATTGAACTATTCAGGGCACTTAAAAGGTTAAAATGGGGAAATGTGATATATGCATACATATATATATATTACCACGATCAATTTTTTGAAAAAGACATACAGGTAATTAGGAAAAAAGCAGGTGGGGGGGCATAGCTTGCATTCCTTTTACAAAAGAAAGGTATTACATATACAAGCATACCCATAGTTGCTTGTACATTCACAAGTAGATTCTGGAAGGATACACAAGAAACTCAGATGGAGCAGTGGTGGGAGTCACACTGTCCCCTGGATACTTTTCCTTTTCTGTTTTTAATATTTTTATTGTAAAAACATAACATACAAACATACAACACATTCTTGACATACAAATATTCCATCCATGATGTACAATCAGTGGCTCACACTATCATCACATAGCTGTGTATTCATCACCATGATCATTTTTTTTGAACATTCGCATCACTCCAGAGAAAGAAAGAAGAAAAGAGAAAAACTCATACCTCCCATACCACTTACAAGTCCCTCTCATTGGCCACTAGTATTTTAATCTACTCAATTTATTTTAACCTTGTTCCCCGGATACTTTTAAATATTGGTTTGAATTTTGAACCATATTAATGGGTCAAACATATTCCCCATATGAAAAGCCCAACGCCCCCTCCCCCCACCTCCTTGCAGATTTTCCTTGCCCTGGTGGGGCCTGAGACCCCCCGGCGGCGCCTGCCAGCCCATTGCGGGGCGCCCGGCAGGGGCTCAGCGAGCACACCGTGAGGAATGGCCAAAAAGGGGAAAACTGGATCCGGCAGAGAACATTTGAGATAAACGGGGGTATCCAAACAGTGGACCAGCATAAAGCAGTTGGGAAGAGGACATGGGTATAACCGAGAGATTTCCGCAACATAATTTTAGCTAAGTGAGGGGGTGGGGGCGAGAAGGAGCAAGTTCCAGAACTGTATCTAAAACCCAATCTGATTTACGTAGAAGAGATTCCCAAAAATAAAACTACATATTTCTAGATGCATATATAAAGTATGTAAAATGTGGAAAAGGTTGGAAGAATACACACCAGATTACTAATTGTGGGTCCCTCCAGAGAGGGGACAGAAAGTGGGAAGGGGATATTTCTGCTCTATTGCTCCAATTGATTCCCAGGAGAAAGCCTTTGCCACTTGGGAAAAGTGAAAAATGCTAAGCAGAACGGACAGACCAGAGAGGCCTGCCGGCCAGGGCGCTCCCATTTCCTAAACGCGCACGAGAAAAATATGCCCAAAGTAGCACTCAAAAAAAAAGACTGCAGGGGGATACGCCAAAATCTTGTCCGGGCAAATGTTTCAAGTGTTATTATTTTTTATTATAATCATTAAATATAATTATTATTGTTTCGTTTCGATGTTTCCTGCTTTGCCAATGAATAGGCATTAATTTGGTCATTTAAAAAGTTAATTAAGGGGGCTCTAAGCAACTATCCCCGGCGCCGGGCGGGGCGTCCCCGCGCCCCCGCACCCCCCGCAGCCGTCGACCCGACGGGGCGGGTCCCCCGACGCCTCGCGGCGCTGGCCGAGGGCTCCAGCGCATCAGCCCGGGTTTGCGGGGCAGTGTAGACCGCGCCCCTCCCCTCCCCCTCCCCTGTCCCCCTCCCTTCCCCTCTCTCCTCTCCTCCCCCTCCCCTCCCCTCCCGGGAGCAGGAAATCGCGAGGCGCGGAGGGAGCCGGGGCGCCCCCTCCCCAGCCGCCGCCCACTCCCGGGCAGCCAGGGAAGGCCCCGCAGTCGCGCGGGGTGGCCGGGACCGTCACCTCCCCTGGGACCTGCGGCGAGGGCTGCAGCGCCCGCACGTCCCCCTGAGTTCCCGCAGGCAAAACCGGGATTCCAGGGGGCCGGGCGGCTGGGGCGTTCTTAGCCCCCTGCATTCCCCCGGGGACCTCCTGTCCGCCCCTCCTCCCCCCACGGGCCGCGGGGGCCTGGCACCTTTTCCTCTCCGCACGCCCCAGCCCTGAAGTCTGCAGGCAGTTGGCTCCTTCCACAGAAGCAAGGAAACAATTAGTTTTCCTGGAGGCCAATTAGCCAGTTGCCCGCCATTCCCATCCAGGATGAGTTTGAGAGGATCCCGCTCTGCGCCCCGGGTGGCCTCGGAAATGGGTCTCTAAGGCAGCTCCGGGCCTGGAGTGGGGGCTGGGGACCAGCCTCAGACCTGGGCAAAGGCAATGTTGGGGGGGTGGGGGGTGCCGCGGGAGGTCTCGGGAGGAAGGGATTTTCAGTCGACCTTGGAGCAGGGGACCTGGGGCTGGATGGGGCAGGCGGAGTGGAGAGGGGGTGGTTTACCGGGTGGAAAAGGGGGCGGCATACTCGGCTGCAGGGCTAAGGTGAGAGCCGAGGCCCAGGAGGTGGGCAGGTGCAAATAGGTGGTGGAAGCTTTGCACCCCATAACCCCGATCACCCCACCCCACCCCCGGCAGCCCCACTGGGGACCTGAGGCCGCAGGGAAAGGTCTGATGACTGGATAAGCAAAATGGGATCTACCTTACAATAAAATATCATCCTGCAATTCTGATACGTGCTCCAACGTGGATGAACCCTGAAAACATGCTGCCTGAGAAAAGCCATCAGGACAGACCACGTATTGTGGATTCCCCTTAGATGAAATGTCCAGAACAGGCAATCCATAGGGACAGAAGGGGGCCCTGGTGATTGCCAGGGCCTGGGAGGAAGGGACAATGCCGGGGGGGGGGGGTGTAAGTGGGGGGTGGGGTGGGGCCCAAAGACAAGAGCAAGTGAGCAGAGAGTCCTTCCAGGCGGAGAGCTAAGGGAGAACCTGCGCCCGAGGCGGAGGTGGGCTGCGGTTTTGGGAGAGGGTGGGTGTGCCCAGAGTTCAGGGAGGCCTCCAGGCCCAGGGCTGGGGTGGATGGTCCTTGGGTGCGGGTCTCAGACGGTCTCCTGGATGCTTGGTTCAGTCCTGGAGCTGTGTTAGTGCTCCACTACAGCCGTCTTGAAATTCTTAATAATTTTTTAATGAGGCCCCACATTTTCATTTTTCACTGGGGCATTTTTGTAGTTGGGCCCATCCAGAGGCCACAGGATGCTTCAGAAGCGTGGGGTCAGGGAAGGTGATTTAGCCAGGACAGGGGTACAGTTAGAACTTCCTGCAGGAGAGGAGGGGAGAAGGGCAAGGTGCAGGGGGGCGGGGCCCCGGGGGCTATGTCTCTTCCTTGCCTGCCTCCTTCGCCAGCATGGGGCTGCCGGAACCAGGCTTTGCTCTAAATCCCCTGCTGGTTCCAGTGCCTGGAACACGGCTGCCGGTTGTAGATGCTCAATAAACATTTGTTGAATGAATGAATGAGTGAATGGATGCGTGTGGGTAACAGCAGGACTGGACTCAGCTCCTTTGAAGCCCTGTACGCTAAAATGTTTATGGAGATTTCCCTTATATGTCATTGAAAAAAAGAGCTGGGCTGTAAAATTGTACCCTCAATGGCACTTTGATGCTTTCTTTGATGCAGAAAAGATCAACACTCGGGCCCCATTTTTCTTTTCTTTGTGGCGCTGCTGGGCTGGCACCTTAGGCTCCTCCTGGTGGGTAACTCACCCCCAGGAAGCGGGTGAGTCAAGTCTTGGGAGGATCAGAAGGGAGATGCTCGCGTGGCAGGTCCCGAGCTCAATGGGGAGAGCGGCTGGAGACAGGGCCAAGGCCGAACGCTCAGGGACATGAATAGGCTGGGGGCAGGTGAAGAGGAGCCAGGGAAGGCATCTGAGAACAGGTCTGGGGTGGTGGGGGAAGCGGGAGGGGGGCACGGAGCCAGAGAGG
This sequence comes from Myrmecophaga tridactyla, assembly GCA_004026745.1. Classification (NCBI taxonomy): domain Eukaryota; kingdom Metazoa; phylum Chordata; class Mammalia; order Pilosa; family Myrmecophagidae; genus Myrmecophaga; species Myrmecophaga tridactyla. The sequence goes on along the minus strand of PVIY010052865.1, from coordinate 24 downwards.
GGGTGACTCACAGGTTAGCCGGGG
>PVIY010052864.1:0-14981 GCA_004026745.1 Myrmecophaga tridactyla | reverse complement strand
AGTTCCATTGTTAAAGTCAAAATTTCTTAACTGCATTTGTTTTTGAAAAATTTGAAAGGGTGGTAGTCTCTGTCCACAGCTTCTATTAACATACTTTTTCAATGGCATTTTCTCTGTAAAGTCACTGTTGGAATGGTCATGCAAAGCTACTAATGTGTGCGCTGATACTTCATCAGTATAATCTAAATCTAAATTCATTCCTCAGAATGAGAGAGCAGAGATTATGTGAGAGAAACTGTTAAGGCAGATATGAAGTGTCATGGTGAACTGAGCAGCTCTATAAAACATTTCATACATTTTGTATATTCTGTGACGTTCTTGTCTAGCACAGTGCCTTGGCAATGCTCAAGTATTCTAGGGAAGGGAAAAACCAGAATTGTTCAGGTGGCAAAATACTTAATGAGAACTGAGGCTGGAATATAATCAAAATGGAAGAAGAACTCTTTAATGTCTATTCTAACTTGTATTAAAATCTGTTCACAGTAAATAATCTCAGTGTATTGTAATAATAGTTACATAATATTCATTTTTTAAAAAACAAATCCAAATACCAAATACCCTCATCATTTAAAACAGTACTATGTATTCTGAGATAAATGCATAGAGAAAAATGCTAATAGAGAAGAGCAAAAATTTTTTATTAAAGATAGAGAAAAAAGATTTCAAGGTATTGTTTCAAATGTCTATATCATGCTATAAAAATATATATTTATGTAAACCATGGAAGATATTATGGTATCATTTGATAGCCTTAATTCAGTTTGATACATTGGTAAGAACAAATACAAATTATTACTTAGAATCATAGAATTTTGGATTTTGAAGAGATTATAGAAATTACCTAGCTTATTATTTCTCGAACAGTTTGGAGAACTTTAGTGTCCCACATCATGATAATGCTTGTTCTGAAGGAAAAAAAAAAGAGTTCTGTGCTCAAATAAGTTGGGGAAATGCTCTGTTAAATAAAATTTAATAATTCTCTTTACTGCATGACTTCTAAGGGTATTTAATGTACTAATGTTCATGGTAATAGCAGACTGTGTTTCCCAAACTTATTTGACTTTAAAAAATGAGAAACAAACCCATTTCTTTTTCCTGGAAAACTAATAATATTTCATGAAACATTATTATTTATTATTATTATTTCATGAAACTTGTCCATGTAAGCTGCAAAGAGAAGTTATATCTGGGAATAGCTCATGGGATGGAAAAAGAGAGGAAATGTATTTGCCTGCCTCTCTCCTGACTTCTGTTTCCTCATCAGTCAAGACTCACTTAACAAGGAGTTAACTCCTTGGTATTTCTAGAGTGTATCATCTGACCTCTTTGGTGACATCTAGGCATGCCAGATTCCAAGCTTTATAGGGTATTTCATCGAAAACTGGAAATAGTAGGAGGTAAGAAACTCTAAACATACAGCTGGTCCATATGGCTTCATGGTGGCAGCAGAGGAAGGACTGCCATTCCCAGGGCTACTGTTGGGGTATTTGGGAGGTGAGCAGCATGGAGGGAATCTGAGGAGGGATATAAGATTCAGGTCCAACGGGATAGAAATACCATTGTGATTCTTGTTTTTACCTACCTTTGTATTTAAGATCTAGCTACACTGCCATGTTAATTTTACTTTATTCCTTCTGACCATTGCTAGTATCACATAATATGCTTATGTCATATTTTACTTACTGATTTATCTAGTGATGGACACATAGATTGTTCCAACTAAGATTAATGCATTTTGAATCACGCCCTTCACCCCACTCTCCCCCAAACAAGCCTGACCTTCAAGCAAAATCCAACACACAGTGCCAACCTGAGTGACAGCAATTAGTTAATATTTAACAATTGATGGGGGGCGGGGTGTCTCAAGAACTAGGTAGTGTGTTTATTTGGCTTTAGGTCAATTTGCTGAAAATAAATTTGTAGAAAGCTATCTTCCAGAATGAAACATTTGTCAAAATCCTATTTACCAAAAACTAGTTCTCTAAATTACCAATTTGCTGAATTATTGAAGCTTGTTAAAAAGTTTGAGTTTTACCCTTGTCTCCACCTTCTGTAAGGCAAGCCCAGGATGCCAGGCAGAACCTAGGTTGTGCAAAAATAGAGATAAACTGCAAACTTCATTTAAGAGAAATCATATATTTGTACATAAAACAACTGAGGTAGGTGTGCAAAACTAAAGCTTTGAAAAAAATCTACTTGGCAAACTAGTTTTCAATTGTTAGTATCACACACAGGAATTTAAATAAAACTAGTTTTGTTTTATTTCATTGTAAGTCTAGAGGTAAGCAGCGTTTAGTGCTGGTTCAGCAGCTCTATAATGGGACTGGCATATCTGTGGTTTTCTTGGCCCTTCGATCCCTCACAGTTGAAAGAATTACTGCAGCGCCAACCATCATGTTGGTATTTGTGGCAGGAAGAGGTCAATAGGTGACCTAGTTGTATCTATCACTTTAACCAATATAGTAAAAGTTTTTCCAGAAGTCCCCTTGCCAAAGCTGTGTCCCAAGGCTACTGCTAGCTGTAAGAGAGGTTGGAAGAGTGAACATTTAGCTTTTCTAGGTGTTCATTGGAGGCAGGTAAGGATGACGGGTTTGAGATTGGGTAGCAAGTTGGACCACCAACATCCAAATAAAATCAGTTTCTCTTTCAAAATAGGCAGTTTATGTGTAAATAAATTGCTATCAACACTTTTAAAATTATAACTTGAAACAGTTCTGCTTTCAATCAGGGGACATAATCGCCAGCAATTCTAACTCAGAGAGCTGAACTCTAATTCAGTTTTGTATACCAGCAAGTTTCTTCTCAAAGAGAGAATTTGCTCTGTGAAATCAAATATCATTATTTCACTCAGTTGTGTCTTCATGGTATTCTCATCTTCAGAAAAAGCTTATTGAGCAGGTACTATAAGTAGAGCTTTGTATTTCATGTCTTCCTGGAGTTTTCTATTTAGTTTGAGGGTTAGGGTCGATATTTCAGGCAATGGGCCCTCAATTCGTTATTCCTAGGTTTCCTGGTTACACTGACAGCTTAGTTCTCTGAAGCGAGCCTCAGAATACAAGGCATGGGACCCGAAGCCTACAAATCACACCTGTGGGGTGGCTTTGCATAAGTGCAAGAGTCTGCCTCTTCTCTTGATAAAAATACTTCAAAAGATAGGAATAGAAGGAAATTTCCTCAATATGTTAAAGGGCATAAGTGAAAAACCTAAAGATAACATGATAATTGTGAAAGAGTGAAAGCTTTCCTTTTAAGATCTAGAACAAAACAAGAATGCCTTGTTTTCAACATTTTGCTGGAAGTTCTACCTAGAAAAATTAGGCAAGACAGAGAAATAAAAGCCATTCAAATTGGAAAAGGAGAAGTAAAACTTTTACTGTTTGCAGATGACGTGATCCTATATGTACAAAGTCCTGAAAAGCTGCTAAACCTAATAATGAGTACAGCAAAGTGGCAGGATAAAGGATCAACATGCCAAAATTAATAGTATTTCTGTACACTAGTAATGAGCAATTTGAGGAGGAAATCAAGAAAAAGATTCCATTTACAATAACACCAGAAGAATCAAATATCTAGGAATAAATTTAACCAAGGACATAAGGGACCTATACACAGAAAACTACAAAACACTGCTAAAAGAAATAAAGACCTAAATAAGTGGAAGAACATATTGTGTTCATGGACTGGAAAACTAAATGTAGTTAAGATGTCAATTCTATCCAAATGATTTATAGATTCAACACAATACCAATCAAACCCAACAACTTACTTTGCAGAAATAGAAAAACCAATAATCAAATTTATTTGGAAGGGCAGGTTGCTCCCAATAAAAAGCATTTTGAGAAAGAAAAAAGAAGTTGGAGGTCTCACACTACCTGACTATAAAGCATATTACAAAGCATGTTACTGGCATAAAGATAAGATGTACCAACCACAGGAATCAAATAGAGTTCAGAAATAGACCGTTTCATCCAAGGACAATTGATTTTTGACAAGACTGCCAAGTACACTCAACTGAGACAGAACAGCCTCTTCAACAACTGATGCTTGGAGAACTAGATATCCATATCCAAAAGAATGAAAGAGGACCCCTATCTCACACCTTACACAAAAATGAACTCAAAATGACTCAAAGACCTAAATATTAGAGCTAAGGCCACAAAACTCTTAGAAAAAAATGTAGGGAAGTATCTTAATATTTTGTGACAGGAGGTGATTTCCTAGACCTTACAGCCAAAGTGCAAACAACGAAAGAAGAAATAGATAAATGGGACCTCCTCAAAATGGAATACTTTTGTGCATCAAAGGACTTTGTCAAGGAAGTAAAAAGGCAGCTTACTCAATGGGAGACAATATTTGGAAACCACATATCTGATAAAGGTTTTTTTTTTTTTTAATTTGCATATGGGCAGGAGGCACCAGGGATCGAACTCCAGACCTCCAGCACGGCAGGTCGGAGCTCTGCCTGCTGAGCCACGGCAGCCGCCCCTGATAAAGGTTTAATATCCAGAATATACAAAGAGATCCTACAACTCAAAAGCAAAAAGACAAAAATCAGATTTAAAAATGGGCAAAAGACACGAATAGACACTTTTCCCAAGAGGATATACAAATAATTAAAAAACATATGAAAAGATGCTCAACTTCACTACCTCTCAGGGAAATGCAAATCGAAACCACGAGATAATATCTCACACCTATTAGAATGACCAGTACAAAAACAAAAACAAAAACAGAGAACTACAAGTGTAGGAGAAGATGTGGAAAAACAGGTATGTTCTTTCAATGTTGGTGGGAAGGTGGAATGGTGCAGCTGCTATGGAAGGCAGTTTGGCAGTTCCTTAGGAAGCTAAGCATAGAACTGCCATATGAATTAGCAATTCCATTAGTAGGTATATACTCAGAAGAACTGAAAGCAGGGACACGAACAGACATTTGCACAATGATGTTGTAGTGGTATTATTCACAACTGCCAATAAATGGAAACAAACCAAATGCCCATCAACTGATGGGTAGACAAATAAATTGTGGTATATACATACACTGGAATATTATGTACTCTAAGACAGAATAAAGTCATGATGCATGTAACAACATGGATGAACCTTGAGGACATTATGTTGAGTAAAATAAGCCAGAAACAAAAGGACAAAACTGGATAGTCTAATATTAACTAACCATAAAGAGCAAACTCTGAGAGTTAAATTAGTGAACACAGGTTATCAGCAGATAGAAAGAGAGCAGAGATTGGGAAACTCATGCTTAAGGAGTACAGAATGTTCAATAAGGTTGATTATAAAGGTTCTGAAATGGATAGCACAATACTGTGTGATGGTTGCACAATACTGTAAGTGTAATTAACAAAGATGAGTATGAGTATGGTTGAAAAGGAAGGCTAGAGTCATGTATGTTACTAGAAGGTAAACTAGAGGATAAAAACTGGGACTGTATAACTTAGTGAAACCTGGAGTGGACAATGATGGTAGTAAATTTTACAAATTTTAGAATGTTTTTACGTGAATGAGAACAAATATATGTCACTATTAACAAGATGTTAAAAATGGGATGTGTGCTGGTTTGAAAAGATTTATGTACCCTAGAAAAGGCATATTTTAATCCTAATCAATCTTGTGGGAGTAACTATTTCTTCTAATCCCTATTCAGTACTATAGGTTGGAAACTTGATTGGGTTATCTCCACAGAGATGTGACTCAATCAATTCTGGATATTAAACTTGATTAGATGGAGGCATCTCCACCCATTCTACCTGGGTCTTGATTAGTTTACTGGAATGCTATAAAAGAAGAAGTATTTTGGAGAAAGTTTGAGAATACCACAGAACCAAGAAGCAAAGAGTGCCTTTTGAGAATGACAGGAGAGCCACAGCAGAGCTGAGCAGAGCCACAAGGCCGAGAGAACCACAGAGTCCACCAGCCAGCGACCTTTGGAGATTCTGAGAGAGAAGAGAATGATGACAGAACAAAGACAGCCATGAGGAGAACCTGCACAGCCAGAGACCTTTGGAGATGAAGAAGGAAAATGCCTCCGGGGCGCTTCATGAAACAAGAAGCCAGAAGAGAAAGCTAGCAGACTCTCTAACATGCCCTTCCAGCCAAGAGAGAAACCCTGAAAGTCATCAGTCTTCTTGAACCAACAAATCTTTCCCTCGATGCCTTAATTTGGACACTTTTATAGACTTGCTTCAATTGCGACATTTTCTCACTCTTAGAACTGTAAACTAACAATTTATTAAATTCCCATTTAAAAAGCCATTTCATTTCTGGTATATTGTATTCTGGCAGCTAGCAAACTACAACAGGATGGTATATGGAAAAGATATAATTAATGCAAACTAAGATCTATAGTTATCAGTAACATTGCAATATCCTTGTATTAATTGCAACAAAGGCAATATACCAAAGCTACATGTAAATAAAAGAGTGTATAAGGGAGAGAGGTATGGGATTTTTTTCTTTCTTTCTTTTCAGAAGAAATGGGAATGTTCTCATATATATTGTGGTAGTGAATGCATAACTATGTGATTAAACCAGAGACAGTGATATTACACTTAGGATAGGTTGTATGATACATGAATAAAACTGTAAAAAAAATAGGGGGTGGGATAGGGGAATATATGTATAATATTATATTATATATTATATATAGGGGCATATAAAGAAACAAAAATATATTTTGTGTTAAGAAAAAAAATGGGAGGTATATTTTTTCGGCCCATAAATTAATCTTTTTCTTTACGCAGATTTTTCCCCGCTTGAGTCAAGGTATCTACCTCTGGATATCTTATTTTGGACATTTTTATAGCCTTAGAACTGTAAACTTGTAACTTAATAAATTCCCTTTTTAAAAGGTGTTCCATTTCTGGTATCTTGCATTCTGACAGCATTTAGCAAACTAAAACAGCAACCTTCTTAGTTTCTTCCTGATACCTGTACTTTTTGCTTAGGAAACTATGCTTGATTCAACTTTTGAAAGTTCCCCCACATCATTTTATTCCAGATTCCTACTATTAAAATAAAATTGGGTTATAATAACTTGCATCTGTAAAGGGCATATGTTTTTAAATAAATTTTAATTTACCTCATTAGATCTTCCTCACATCCTATTACTAAATAAGTATATATATTTTTTCTATTCTACAGAACAGGAAAGTAAGGAAATTATTATGAAATTATTCTCCCAAAGTTATATACTTAGTAGTTGGAAGAGGCAGGACTAGAGTTGAATCCAAAGTACTCCCATTTCAATGGTTTCCAACTTTCTAGACCTTAACATAAAAAAAAATTCATTATTATAGGAGTAACTATATTTTTAAAAGAAGGTTAAGACCACTAGGACTTTTTTCTCTAATATTTCACCCATTCACACATAATTCAGAATATAATTTTTTTAATCTAAACAAAATTGGGTCAGTGGTAGCAAAAGACATTTTCTAAGGAGGCAGAAATTTATTAGGAAAATTGAAGACAGCCTTAAGTGAAGCTTAAGTGAAGACTTTACTTTTACTTGCCCAATTTTGAATCCTTCTTGAAACGCTTTACAATTTTAGTCTGTGCCACCTCAATGGCTAAAATATTCCATAAGTTTTCTACTCACTGAATAAAGGAGTAGGTGGGAGAAAAGAGAAAAGAGAACAAATTCAGAGAACAGGAACAGCAGCTGCAATGACAGAGGTACAAAAGAGTTGCTACATTTGGGACCGGAGAGGTAGTGAAACTCAGTGTGACTGGAGCACAGGATAGTGGTGTAAGATTTTTTTTTAAAGGTATTTAGGCCCTCTATTTTCTGAAACCCTCAAGTCTCATTATTAACCTTTTAATTGCTGAGACAACTGACTTTTAAACCCATCTCTCCCCTTTTGCTCTTATCACTTTGCTCTGATCTTATCACTTCACTCCTTTGATAACTGCAACCGTCTTTCATAAAGTTGTCTTTTTGTGTTTTAGTTTCATCCCTAATTTGTTCTATCCTATACTTCACTGTCATAGAAACTTCCTGTGAATACTGATAACATCAGGATATACTTCAAATTCCTTGGGACTCTTTCAAGGCCCTATGTCATACAGCCTTATCATATGTATTACCCTTCTTACCTTTTACCACAGATCCACCTGGAAATCATTTCTTCAGTCTAGCAGGTCCCCTTACAGTCCCACAAATATTTCATGTTCATTCCTCTTTCTTTCTCTTGTGTCTTTCCCTAGGCTCTTTGACCATCTAAATTAGGGTTTCTCAGCCTTGGAACTATTGAAATTTGGAGCTGAAAAATATACGCTACAGGATGTTCAAAAGCATCCCTGGCCTCTACCTTCTAGATGCCAACAGCATGCCCCCCACCCTTTCCCCTATCAACACACACAAGTTGTAACAACCAATTATGTCTCCAGACATTGTCAAAATGTGTTCAAGAGAACAAAGACGTCCCTGGTTGAGAACCACTGATCTAAATCCCAGTCTCACTTCAAGTTCTAATTTAAGTCATATAAGAAACTTCCAATCAACATAGTAAATAACAATTTCTCCCTTTCCTCAATTTGTATAAAATGCTTATTTGTCTGCACATCTAATTTTTTCAATGCTTCTTTATTACAGGTTTCATCAAAACTTAGACTGCATGTATATTTAAACCTTTACAAGTGAAATCATTTCAGTCTGAAAATATATTTAATAAAAATTTCAAGTGGTATAACTTCAGAATACAACTGTGTGGATTTTTTTTCTTATGAAAGATGAAAATTAACTTGTGTCAGCTAATGTGGAAATTCATGTAACTATTCAAGTGAATAATCACATAGAGGCATAGAATCTGTTTTTAAAAAATATTTTTATTGAGATATCTTCACATATATAGTCTATCCAAGGTACACAATCAATGGCTCACATCATCACATAGTTGTGTATTCATCACCATGATTATTTTAGAACACTTGCATCACTCCATTAAAGGAAATAAAAAGAAAAAAGAAAAAAAAACATACATCTCTTATCCTTTACCCCTCCCTCTCACTGAACACTAGTATTGCAATCCACCCATTTTTTTTTTTTACCCCTTATACTCCCCTATTATTTATTTATTTATTGTCCTTATTTTTGTACTCATCTGTCCACACCCTAGGATAAGGGGGATGTCAGCCACTAGGTTTTCACAACCACATGGTCACACTGTAAAAACTATATAGTTATACAGTTGTCTTCAAGAGTCAAGGCTACTGGAATACAGTTCAACAGTTTCAGGAACTTCCCCCCTAGTTACTCCAATAAACCAAACTAAAAAGGGATATCTAGATAATGCATAAGAATAACCTCCAAGATAATCTCTCAGCCTCAGAATTTTGTTTTGTCCCATTTCTCTCTCCCTCGGTTTGGTCAAGAAGGCTTTCTCAATCCCATGATGCTGGGTCCAGCTCATCCCTGGGAGTCCTGTCCCACGTTGCCAGGGAGATTTACACCCCTGGGAGTCATGTCCCATGCATGGGAGAGAGCAGTGAGATCAACCTGCCAAGTTCGCTTAGAGAGAGAGGCCACATCTGAGCAACAAAAGAGGTCCTCTGGTGGTGACTCTAAGGCATAATTATAAGTAGGCTTAGCTTCTTCTTTGCAGGTTTAAGTTTTATAGGGACAAGCCCCAAGATTGAGGGCTCAGCCTATTGAATTGGTTGTCCCCACTGCTTGTGAGAATATTAGGAATCCCCCAGATGAGGAAGTTTAATATTTCCTCTTTTCTCCCCAGTCCCCCAAGGGAACTTCTGACAAAGACAGGCTCCAGACAACAGCTGTTGTTTGGAGATAGAATCAAATAACCTGGTAACAGTATGTGGGATATTAACAACAACAACAAAGGAATTTCCAGAATTGTTCCTAGTCTCAACCTGGGTGACTAAAATGACACTGGCCTGATTCACAAAATAGGAAATAAAAGGAAAAAAATTTGTGAGGAAAGGTTGGTTTTGAATTCTATGCACTTTTTGTGCATTGGACAATGGGGTAAGCATGTCACAGATCTGGAACTTGTGTAAGAAGTCTGGGCCAAAGATTGATTTGGGAGTCATTACCCTACAGATGGTGGTTGAAGCTATGAGACTACCTACAGAAAACAATACAGAACGAAAACAGAAAAGAATCAAGGGCAACAGTTTTAAGAGCAATAGTTAAGGGATGATCAGAGGAAGGTGTTGTTTTGGTTTTTGCTTTTCTTGAGATGAACTTGAGCATGTTCACATACCAAAGAGAAGAGAATGAATGAAAATCCTAGAAAAAAGGTATTAGAGCAAAAAGGTACTGGCATAGAAAACTTAAAATGGTCAAAGAGATGGAGAAGAATAGTAGAAAGAAATTCATGTCAGAGAAACCAAGAAAGGAAAGTTCAAGAGCAGAAAGTGATCCATAGAACCAAGTATACGCTAAGAAAATGCAATGGGTTTGGCAATCCAAAAGTCCCTGGTGCCATGACAGGGGATAGAACTCAGAATACGGGGGATTGAGAAGTAAACAGGTAGGAGGTGGGGGGAGTGATTACTTTTCCTGGAATTCTGGCTGTGAATGAGAGTAGAAAGAACAGAAATCAAACAATAATCCAAATAGTGGGTTTTTGTTTTTGTGTTTTCATGCAGTAAAAAGGAGATGAGACTGGTGCAGGGAAGTAGAGAAAGAGTACACTGAAGACAAAAGTAAGTGTTAAATGATAAGAGCCCAAAGGAAACAGATGGACAGGAACTAAGATACATATAGGATCAGCTGTGGATGCAAAAAGCATACTTCTTTATCTGAGACAGGAGAGGATATCTACTGATGAGATTAAGTTAGTCTGGTGGTCAGTGTTATAGTATTCATGTCTGAGAGCCTCTATTTTCCCTGAAAAAGCAAAGCCAGCTGCTGAAAGTCAAAAGTGGAAGAAAAGGGTCAAAAGTGAGGTAGGAGATCTAAGGAGAGATAAAAGAACAGTAGCTGTGGGTGTGAAAGGAAAAGAATGGCTGAGCTGCCTTATGAACCACATATTAACTGTGGCAATAATCTGGTTATATGATTTTCACTAAAAGAATCTGGTTACGTTTATAAATGAGTATTAAAAGCAAATGGGTAGACCAACCTAGAGTAGGGTTTGCTGGACAAAACTGGGAGAAAGACAAAAGGTAAGGAAATTTTGGATACTGGTGTAGGTAATTAATGAACCAAGTAGAGTGTCTAGACAAGGAAGAAAGTCAATCTAGGTAGAGGCTCACGGACTTAAGATAAAATAGTACTAAAGGATAAGGATCTTCTTCATGAGGTCAAGAAATAATTAGGTATAGAAAAGTAAGGGAAAAAGAGATGAAATAAACAGAAGGATGAGAGTATACTAGAGTCTAGGATTTTTGATATGCAACAGTCTTAAATGCTATGGTCTTGACAACAGTCAGTCCTGGCAGCAAGTGAGTAAGAAAGGCTGATGAGGTGCTAAATTACTTAATGAATGTGAGAGAGTGAATAGGAGGCTGGCAAATGGCAATGATGAGGAAGGGTGAAAGGTATAATTAGAGGAGGGATTCTGTTCCGTTTAACAAGGGTGGAATGGAATAGCCTAGCATGGCCATGAGGAGATGGGGAATAGAGATTCCACCTCCAGGTTCTGTGGAATGTGGACCATAGCTTTGACTGTGGTGAGCTGCTGGGAAAATATAATGGAATGTAGGGGGAAATGAGAGCCAGGTTTAAAATATCACAAGGAGAGATATTCTGTAGAAAGGATAAAGGAATAGAGGGGTTTATTTATACAAGTGGGTAGTCCAGAGAAAGAGTTTAAAGTCTTGGGAAGAAAGTTGATAACAGAGCAATCAGCAGATAGAGACAGTATGGGGATGAGGCTATGTGAAATGATAAACTATCTGGGTGATTATTAAGTATGTCAGAAACTGGAGACAGGGTGGGAATAACTGACCTCTAGACCTCGAATGAAACTCTCATAATACTGTTTCAGTGTCAAGATGCCACAGACACCGGGACTTCATTTTGGTTACTAAGGTTGAACACCAGAATGAGTTTTGGTCACTATACTATTTAAAAACAAAAACAATTCTATGAAACTCAATAGGTGAATCTCTTAATAGTAAATTTTAGACTTTTTTTGTCATAAATACATACATTCAGAAAATTAAATCAAAGTTCATACAAAATGAGTGTAAATTTCAAAGGAAAACTAGAGGGTATCCCTGGAAGGAAGAGAGAGTTTTGGAACAAAACGCAATATTCCTTAGATAGTGTTTATTGAATACTGCTTGAAAATTTGAATAGGCTCCTAATAGTTAAACACAGGGGCCCCAGCTTAAATTCATTCCAGGTTTGACAAAAATCATATATGATAGTACTCTGTTTCCAATTTCAGGCTTTAGGGATTAAATTCCTCCATCTCATATATGGCTAAACATGGATTGAGGATCTCAAATGTATTTCATATGACTGCAATGGAATGAGGGGATAAAAATCCTTAGGGTGGTTACTTTCTCACACCATGTGTAATACACACTAGGAGCCATATTTAGTAATGAACATAATTTTACTTGGAAACAAGACTAGATCCAAAGTGCAATCCAAATAGCTACTGCTTTGAATCACAAAGAAACTCCTTAAAATTAATAAGGCAGACAGTGTTACAAGAGGTCCCAATTGAATCAAATAAACTAAGAAGATTCCTGAAGTACATTTTTAAAATGAAGTATATTGAAAAAAATGTTTACTTCAAAAAATAGAAGACTATCTGATTACAAAGTTAGATGATTATAATTTAAATTTGATGGGTTCAATTTAAGTTTGCTAAGCAGCAGGGTTTAGCAAACATCCTCTCTAACCCCCCTTCTCATATATTTTCTTCTTCACTACCATCACCCACTTCCCCCCTCAAAAGCAGAAACTCATATCAAAATATTCTATAATGTAAAAGGGCAATCTGTACATTTTTATTGTTTTCTAAGCCTACCCCAATCAAACTATTTTTGTTTGTGTGTGTGTGTGTGTATACATATGTACATACACACACACACACAAACAAAATTTTTGTACATATTTCTCTTTTAAAAAAAACTTTGGGGAGAGGGGCATTGGGAAGGAAAAATAGGTCTATACCTCCAGAGAAGAAATGCTCCCTAAAGAGCTGTTACAACTAATTTGTTTAGTGATTTTACAGTTTTTACAAGGCACTTTCAAATTTCTCTGTCACATTTTACATTTCACCATTGTCCCAGGAGGGAGTTAGGGCAGGGAATACCATGCATGATCATGTCTGATATGATCGAAACTGCAATCCACTGAGTTAAGGGACTCTAAGGCTATCTGAGGTGGATTCATCTTCTGAAGCTGATGTCATGAAAGATAACCGTTTTTTCACAAAACTGTCCTTCTCAGCAGTGTCTGGTTGGACTCAACATGGCTGTATGCATAAGAGGGAGGAAGGACCTTAATTTATGATGTTATGATTTATGAGTTAGATGGAGCTGTAAACTCAAATGCCACGCAGCTTGACAGATATCTAAGTGTAGTATGTCCAGTGTAAGGGGAAAAAGTGTAGGGAAGATGAAATAATAAAAGGCAACTGACACACAGCCTCGGCGCTGAGAGACTAGAGAGGGATGGTGAACAGGAAGACTGGGGAGCCAGAAAGGCTTTCCCTATATAGAAGACTGCTGCAAACTCAGTTACAAATTACTACTGTCTTGTATGGTTGCCATGTACAGATTCCATTTTTCTAAATATGCTTCTTTTTAATTCCAGATTTTTATGTGAAATCTGGCACCAACTTAAAATAATTTTTAGAAAGCATGAACAAAACACTTCTGCAAGTGAGATTTGGTAGGCCCAATTGTTCTTCAAAGTTCAAAATATTTAAGATTGATTCTTCTACCCTCTGAACTGCAAACTCTCTAGTATTAGATCTTAGATCCTACACTATCTCAAGTTAGCCTATTCATTATTTGGGCCTATATACTGCATAACACTGAGGTGTAATTGAAATCCTACATGACAGCAAATTTATGCTATATATATTTTTTAAAAACACAAAACCACTCTGTGATAATTCCAGAAGTTAGATGTATTTAAGGAATACCACTGAATTACATATTATTTGTACAACTCTGCACACATACAAATATTCAGGGCATAATAGTGCTATTTAAAGAAAGCATTTATGGACTTTTTCTTCTTTCTCTATTACTGTTCCTAGTTTCCTATACTAAAAGAACTCTGGAAAATCAAAACATGATGTGGAATGATGGGAGAAATATCAATGATTTTATTCAAAGTGACAATCTGGTACAATGATTTTGAAGCTTGGACACATTCAATGATACGTATTTATATTATAAGGTAAGCAGAACTACTCTATTTCTACTTAGGTGGTAAATACCTATGAAAACTGGAAGATAATTTTTGCATCAGTTTCTTCACTTCTACATCTCCTCCTTCCCAAATGTACATAGCTGGTAGGAGTTTTAAACACCTGCTAAATTATTCTAGAATTCAAGCACCAAGCACAATGCCTAACGCAAACATTTACTGACTGTTCAGATGAACGAGATGATACATAACACCACTGTTCCGCTTTCCACACTAGCAAGTGTACTAACTTCATCCATGCCAGTTTCCGAGAGCAAAGTTGCAAATAACATACTGTTTTACTGAACTCGTTACTTTAACTCGGGGTGCCGCACTGGGAAAAGAAAATGAAATAGACAAATGTAAGCTGTTTTGTTTATTAGGCAATGATGACATGGTACGAGTGAATACGTCTAACAGGCTCCATTTTAAGACTTAAAACATATTAAATCGGTTACACTTAACAGCAAGCTCTAGAAACCAAAAGAACCACTTGCACCTTTAAGGACTCTTTAGGATGGCCACACCCAAAGTACAGGAAATCAAGGAACCTCCTCTTTCCCCGGCAAAAGCAGAAGGCTGGAAACCGGAAGCATGTTCCGCTCCCGCCGCTCCCCGCCCCG
>PVIY010052863.1:0-14985 GCA_004026745.1 Myrmecophaga tridactyla | reverse complement strand
CTAACCCCTCCCTCTCATTGACCACTACTTTTTTCCATCTATCCAATTTATTTTACCCCTTATCTCCCCCCATTATTTATTTTTATCCATATTTTTAAAAATCACAATTCTATAGCCCGGATAAAAGGAGTATCAGAACAAGGTTCTCACAATCACACTGTCACATTGTAAAAATTATATCTTTATACAATCATGTTCAAGAATCAAGATCACTGGAACACAGCACAACAGTTTCAGGTAATTCCAGCCACCAGTCCATCATAAACTAAGAAGGGATATCTATATAATGCATATGAATAACCTCCAGGATAACATCTCGACTGTGTTTGAAATCTCTTAGTGACTGAAGCTTTATTTGGTCTAATTTTTCTTTCTCCCCTTTTGGTCAAGACAGCTTTCTCAATCCCATGATGCCAGGTCCCAGCGAATTCTCGGGGGTTCTCCCCCTTCTTGGCAGGGAGATTTGCAACCCTGGGAGTCATGGCCCACATAGTGGGGAGGGCAGTGAGTTCATGTGCTGAGTTGGCTTAGGGAGAGAGGCCACATCTGAGCAACAAAAGAGATTCTCTGGAGGTGACTGGTAGGCTTAATTTTCAGTAGGCTTTGCCTATCCTTTGCATGGATAGGTTTCATAGGGGTGGACCCCAAGATCAAGGGCTCAGCCTATTACTTTGGTTGTGCCCACTGCTTGTGAGAATATGAGAAATTCTCCAAATGGGGAATTTGAATATTTTCTCCTTTCTCCCCAGTCCCCCAAGGGGACTGTGCCAGTTTGAAAGGATTATGTACTCCAGAAAAGCCATGTTTTGATCCTGATCCTTCTCCTGGAGGCAGGCATTTGTTTTAATCCCTATTCAGAACTGTAGGTTGCAAACTTGATTGGACAACTCTATGATGATGTGACATACCCAATCGTGGGAGTTATATCTCCCTTTGAATAGAGGGAGATATAACTCCACCCATTCCAGGTGGGTCTTGATTAGTTTACTAGAATCCTTTAAAAGAGGAAACACTTTTTGGAAAGAAGCTTAAGAGCCACAGAGCCTCAGAGTCCACACAGCCAGAGACCTTTAGTGATGAAGAAGGAAAATGCCCCTAGGGAAGATTCATGAAACAAGATGCCTAGAGAGAAAGCTACCAGAAGTTGCCATGTTCACCACATGCCTTTCCAGTTGCGAGACAAACTTCATTGGCCTTTCTTGAATGAAGGTAACCTCTTGTTGGTGCCTTAATTTGAACATTTTTATAGACTTGCTTTAATTGGAACATTTTCACAGCCTTAGAACTGTAAACTTGCAATTTAATAAATTCCCCCTTTTAAAAGCTGTTCTGTTTCCAGAATATCGCATCCCAGGAGCTAACCAACTAGAACAGGCGCCTTGCAAATACTTCTTTATTCACTGCCCAAATTACTCCAGGATATATCATGGCATCACACTAACCTGGACAAACCAATAAAAATCTCACACCCTATTCAAGATTCCATGTACTTATGGTGTTCAACTAAACTGACCATACAAGTTAAGGTCAGTAATGCACTACCCAAAATATATATTTTGCACCAAATAAACATCCCTCCTTTTGGTCTGTGCTGGTTTGAAAGGATATATGTACCCTAGAAAAGCCATGTTTTAATCAAAATCCCATTTTGTAGAGGCAGAATAATCCCTATTCAATACTGTATGTAATTAGATCATCTCCCTGGAGATGTAACACAATCAAGAGTGGTTGTTAAGCTGGATTAGGGGAGATGTGTCTCCACCCATTTGGATGGGTCTTGATTGGTTTACTGGAGTCCTATAAAAGAGGAAACATTTTGGAGAATGAGTGATTCAGAGAGAGCATAACGACATAGCTATGAGAAGCAGAGTCCACCAGCCTGCAACCTTTGGAGATGAAGAAGGAAAATGTCTCCTGGGGAGCTTCATGAAACAGGAAGCCAGGAGAAGCAGCTAGCAGGTGATGTCATGTTCGCCATGTGCCCTTCCAGATGAGAGAGGAACCCTGACTGTGTTCACTATGTGCCCTTCCACTTGAGAAAGAAACCCTGAACTTTGTCGGCCCTCTTGAACCAAGGTACCTTTACCTGGATGCCTTAGATTGGATATTTCTATAGACTTGCTTTAATTGGGATATTTTCTCAGCCTTTGAACTGTAAACTTGCAACTTATTAAATTCCCCTTTTTAAAAGCCATTCTGTTTCTGGTATATTGCATTCTGGCAGCTAGCAAACCAAAACATGGCCTCACACAGAAGGTGAAGTTTTAAAATATGTATGAAATCATCCTTTAGCCTGTATTCTGATCTACCTTAGTCCTATCCAGAACACCTTCCTTCATATTTCTAGTTAAAGTCTGATCCCTTTTTCTACTTTTTAAACAGTTCCTGTATGGCATGTACTGCTGAGTTTCATAGCTAAAGAGCTCTAACTCTGATTCTCAGGTGTCACATAAATACCCATACTTTATGGGAATGACCAGGATATGTAAAAACAGCTCAGTATCTCAGTATTTAGAAATAACAGTTACAACTCCTGAATATATGTGATTGCTTATAATCTAGGACCCTTTACAATAGGTCTCAACATAATAACCCATACTCTCAACTTCAGCTCACTGAGTTTTTATATTATAGTTAGTCCATATGAATGAGGCATGATAATATTTGTCTTTTTGTTTCTGCCGTTTCATTCAACATACAGTTCTTAAGGTTCATTCACCTAGTTGCATGCCTCACAACTTCATTCCTTCCTGTGGCCACTCAGTAGTCCCCTGTATGTATACACCACAGCTCCCCTTTCCATTCCTCAGTTGTACCATTAGGCCATCTCCATTCATTGTGAATTTCAAACATGGCGGCCATAAACAGCAGTGTGAAAATGTCCATTCATGTCCCCATACTCAGTTCCTCTAGGTATATACTGAGCAACAGGGTTTCAGGATCATATGGCAGACCCATCCCTAGCCTCCTGTGGAACCACCACACTGCCCTCCAAGGGGCTGCACCTCTCAGCTCCCCTACCAACAGTGATTAGGTGCATCTTCTCTGTGGTTTTCTCTGGCACTTGTTTCTCTCTGTTCATTTTTAAACAGGTTTATTCACACATCATACAATCCAACCTAAGTATATAGACATGCGTTCACCATCAAAATCTATGTGAAATACATTTCCTTTTCTTCCACAAAGAATCCGTACTCCTCCCCCATAACCCCTGCCTGTTGACATTTAGTTTTGGCATAATGCCTTTGTTACATTCAGTGGAAGCATATTATGATGTTACTGTTGGCTATAGACCCTAGCTTGCATTGACTGCACTTTTTCCTGTATACCATCCATTTTAAATGACTTGCAATGTTGACATTGATTTGGTCTCCCTTGTGAAAATATCTGTTTTTATATGTACATTTAATCACCATCATTGTCCACTTTCTAAGCATTCCTAAGCCATACAAACTCAGTATCCTCTATCTTTCCTTCTGGTTTCATACATGCCTCCACCCTTTCTCCCTCAATAATACTCACATTCAGCTTAAATCAGTATCTTTATATTTCTGTGCTACCATCAGGTAGTATTGTGCCATCCATTTCTGAATTTTTACAATCAGTCCTGTTGTACAATCCGTACTCCTTTAGCACCAAATGACCAGTCTCCACCCTTATTTCTATCTCCTGATAACCTGTGTTCTTAACTTCAACTCTCAAAGTTCAGTCCTTAGTGCTAGTTCATATTTGTGAGACAGAATTTATCTGTTTGTTTCTGGTTAATATCACTCAGCGTAACATTCTCAAGATTCATCCACATTGTTACATGCTTTATGCCTTTATTCTGTCTTACAAATGCATAATATTCCATCATATGTATATTCCACAGCTTGTTTAACCACTCATTCATTGATAGATATTTGGGTTGTTTCCATCTCTTAGCAACTGTAAATAATGGTGCTATAAACATTGGTGTGCAAATGTCCATTTGTGCCCTTGCCTTCACTTCCTCTGAATATATACCTACTAATGGGATTGCTGGATCTTATGGTCATTCTATACTTAGCTTTCTGAGGAACTGCCAAACTGCCTTCCAAGGTGGATGTACCATTTTATATTCCCATCAACAGTAGATAAGTGTGACTCTTTCTACACATTTTTTTCCAGTACTTGTTGTTTTCTGTTTTTTTTTTTAATAATGGCTCTAGTGGATGTCAGATGATATCACACTATGGTTTGTTTTTATTTAAATATTTTTACTGACAAATCTTCACACACATATATTCCATACATGGTGTACAATGTATCACATAGTATATATTCAACACCATGATCATTTTTCAGAACATTTGCTGCACTCCAGAAAAAGAAGTAATAAGAAAAAACTTGTGGACCCCATACCTTAACCCCTCGCTCTCATTGACCACTAGTATTTCCATCTACCCAATTAATTTTACCCCTGATCCCCCCGTTATTCATTTCTTTAATCCATATTTTTTTACTCATCTTAGGCACGGAGCCTGTTAGGAGTAGCTTGAATTTGGGAAGCATATCTGTATTTGCAGCCTAGCTCCCCTGCCTTTTGTGACCTTTAAAACCGTTTTCCTTTTTGAAACTACGGTTATACCAATCAATTTGTAAGGATTAAATGAAATGCTAAATGAAAAGAACAAAGCATCTTCCGAATATGACGGAAGCCAACATTTACACATTACTTATTAAGTGGTCTTTGGCTGGAAGATGCACAGGCAACGCCTTTGCCCTGAGATGACACCGCGAGGCAGTTTCACCGACACCCTCCTTTGCAGATGAGGAGCCCGCATGTCGCTCCTGTGGAAGCGCTGGAATGTACCTGGGTCTCTCTGGGCGTGGAGCTCACTCCCCTGCTCGCGGTCCCTTTACAAACCCGCGTGTCTTCCCGCCGCCGCAGAGGGTCTTTTCCCTTTCCGGACTGCAGGCTGCGCTGGGCCAGGGTCTGCGCCCCCGGACCCGCCCCGAGCACCTGCTCCTGACGCGGACGCCGCTCCCCTGGAGCTCCGAGTCCGCCTTGGTGTTTCTACTTACCACGAGGAAACAGGTCCGGGACTCCCCTCTTCGCCGGGGTCGCGAGCCCTCTCCTCCACGCTAGCCCCGAGATCGCGGGGACGCGGCCCTCAGAGCTCTCCCCCGAGACGTGGAACCTGGTCCCCAGAGATCCGCAGGGGGCGGGGGCAGGCAGGTGTGGACCGCGCGTGCAGAGAGGCGCCCAGCCTCTACCGTAAATAGCGCAGGAAACCGCAGAACACTCCTGACTACACCTTCCAAAACGCGTTGCGCACGAAGCCACTAACTTTTTTTCCTTTTTTTGAAGCCTTCGAGAATTACAAGGTGTCATTAAACGCCTGATACCCAGAGCCCAGGCGATCCTAAAACCCCAGGGTTTATGGGTTAAAATTTATGACTGCAAATGATTGCGTGATCTTCGATAGGATCCTGGGTAGAGAAAGCAAAAGCTATGGGGGATATTTGGAAACAATTGGGTAAACTTATTGATGTACTGATATCAGAAATAAAAAGGAAAATAAATGTTGCTGTTGTTAATTGTGATCGTGAAGGGTTTTTTTTTTAAGAGACGCATTTGAAAGTGTTTGAGCTTGTGTTAATAAATGTGTAATTTCCTTTAAAATATTTCAGCAAAAAAACAATTAGAAGAGTAATATATCGAAAAACGTTAGGAGTTCCTACATTAAGAAAATGGGTATGCTTATCTTAACTATTTTCTACATATGAAAATTTTATAAAGTTTATGAAGGGAAAAATACATGCTGCCCTAGAGTGTACACTTTTTAAAACTCAGAGCTGCCAAAGATAAAGAGTCTTGTATATGTAAATAGCCATGTAAATAGCTCTTGCTAATAAAGCTATGAAATATACCTGACATTAGAAAATGAAGTCCAGAATTAAGAGAAAAGAGTTACAAAAGTGATTCTCTGAGTTTATCTCTAGAAACAAAGGAAAAGCAAGTAAGCTGTTCAAATTTACATAAGCAATGCTTGGAAGTAAATAAGAAAATGATTATTATGGAATTTATGCTTCTTGAAGAGAAGAGCTTGTTGAAAATTGATATGTCCACTTCTAATTCTACCAAGTAAGAAGGACTTAGCAGAAAATTTTATGACCTTTGCCAAAATATTTTTTTAAATTGGTCCTGATACAACAGAAATTCAAGTCCAGGAAACAGAAAAAGTGACAAGGCAGTAGATGTCATAGGTGAGGCTTAGAGCGGTGGGAAAGAGAACATGCAGAAACTACTGAAACAAAACAAGGGACTATCTATGCTGTGTAGGAAGCTGCTAAAGTGTATGTTGGAGAACAAAGACTCAGGGCATAACAAACTTTTGGCAAATGACCATTTTATTAATTACTCAGCACAAAGGATCTAAAGGAGCACAGGAGAAAATTACATTATGGCTGGTCTTCCCAGGGTGGTCAAAACTGCTTGAGTCTGGGACAGTAGATGCAGCTCTGCATGCCCCATTGTGTGTTGGCCAAGAGGCACAAAACTGTCCTGTTTGAGCTGGTATTTATCCATCCTGAGTGGAGGGGGGCTGCCACTGAGAATTCCTGCCTTGATTAGTGTCTGGGGCCACTTGTTCCTTGGTTTCCAGGCTTGAAGTCTCTCCCAGGTTGTGTAATGGAGACAGACTGAAACATAGTGGACAGTAGAAGAGGAGGCGGGATATTGGCGAGGGCTGGGAGAAGGCTGCTGAGCTTGTGAAGGTGAATTCCCAGGGATTGCAATAAGAAACTCTCAGAGGGATTCAAGCTGCAAACATTGAAAGGAATTCCTAAATTCTTGAAGAAAACAAAGGTTTTTGTCAAAATATAATAAAATAAGATTCCTTGGCTATTTTCCTAGGAAATATTCACCCTTCTTCACCCTACTGTAAGCCTGAAATTGGTCCCTGAGTCCTGTTCTACCTTCCAGGAGCCTGTCCCAGGGGAACTGATGAGGGGGTGGGGCAGGCCTTTGCCACAATGGACCTGTAACCTTCAAAAGTGGCAAGATTACAAAAGGCAAAGATAAGACTGAGGAACTGTCCCTGATTGAAGGAGGTTAAAGACAGACGACTAAACGCAGTACACGATCAGGAGCCAGGCCTTCTGCTATAACAGGTGTTTACTGGGACTAGGACGTCTTTGCAGGAACACAGAAATATTCAGGAGTGACAAGTTACCCTCCAATGGGGGTCTGTTTTCCCTGATATTAATATGTGCTGATTTAGTGTGTACACTTATTTCCATCAATTCCAGTGTTACCCTCCAATGGTTCAAGAAAAAGTTATTTGTTGAGTACCTAACTTTTGATAAGTCTTAGACTTTAAAAAAAAACATTCTACCAAAAATGGAAGAAAAGCTTTCTTTATTTCATTGGGAAAGCCCACCCCAGAGAAAAAAAGAAAGGAACCCCCACAGGAACAGAGGCTGAAATCAATGAAGCCCAGGAGCAAGGGACCAGCAGATGCCAGCCACATGACTACCGAACTGACAGAGGTGTTCCTGACCTATTGAATTTCATTGAATTTAGGTATTTTTTTCTTGGATGCTTCGTTTGGAAAATTTTATAGCCTTAGAACTGTAAACTTATAACTTATTAAATTCCCTTTTGAAAAGCTATTCCAGTTCTGCTATATTGCATTCTGGCAGCTTCGAGGCTAACATACTGGTCATGGTTTATAATTATTTTAAGGTGTTGTTTGCTTCAGTTTGCTAGTATAGTTGAGGATTTTTCATTTACATTTGTAAGGAATATTGGCCTGTGGTTCTCTTTTCTTGTGGTGTCTGTCTTTGATATGAAAGTGATGTTGGTCTGATAGAGTAAGTTAGGGAGTGTTCCCTCCTATTGAATTTTTTAAAAAGGATTTGAGTATAATTGGTGTCAATTCTGCTTGGGATATTTGGTAGAACTCACCTGTGAAGTGATCTAATTCTAGGCTTTTTGGTTTGGGAGGTTAATGAGTAAATCCCTTTATGTATAATTGGTCTATTCAAATTTTTTATTTCTTCTATGGTCAGCGTAGGTTGTTCTCATGTTCCTAGGAATTTGCCCATTTCATTTAGGTTATTGAATATACTGGCATAGTTTTTCATAGTATCCTATTATGACCACTTTGATTTCTGTAGGAGTCATAGAAATGCATGTTTTCACTTTTGATACCTGTTTGTATCCTGATTCTTTTTTCTTTGTCAATATAGCTAAAGTCTAATACATTTTATTGATTGTTCTAGTTTGTTGGCTGTTGGAATGCAATATACCAGAAACAGAATGGCTTTTCAAAAGGGGAATTTAATAAGTTGTAAGTTTATAGTTCTAAGGCCAATTAAAGAAAGTTTATAGAAATGTCCAGTGTAAGGCAGCCAGGGAAAGATACCTTGGTTCAAGAAGACTGATGAAGTTCAGGGTTTCTCTCTTGGCTGGAAGGGCATGTAGCAAAATCTGCTAGCTTTCTCTTCCAGCTTGTTTCATGAAGCTCCCCAGGAGGCATTTTCCTTCTTTATCTCCAAAAGTTGCTGGCTGGTGGACACTCTGCTTCGTGGTTCTGTGGTATTTTCTGCTCTCTCAGAATCTCATGGGTTTCTCTCTTGTTGTTCTCTAGCTTTTTCCAAAGTGCTTCTTTTTTAAAGGATCCCAGAAAAACCAATCAAGGCCCACCTGGAATGGGTGGAGACCTGTCTCCACCTAATCAAGTTTAATGTCCACACTTGATTGAATCACCACAGGTGTATTTGCAGTGCTAGTTCCCCTTGATAGTCAGGATCATTCAACCAAGCCAGTACTGTAACCCCCTTCCTGCCTGTTGATCCAGGGGCATGTGTAAGCCCAAAGTGGCCAGGTGGCAGTCTTAAATTCCAGTTCAATGGAATCATTGTTGTGTCTCCTGATGGAAGCACACTTCCTTTTGGAACTAACACCCATAGACCAGGAGAGTTTAAAGTTGCAGGTTCAGGAAGCAAAACTTTTTCTAGGGGATCACTAGAGGTGATAGGGAGTAGTACCACTCCCATTTCCACCCCCTTGATTCCTGGACCTGTGAATCCTAGCTATAAGGGAAACAGCACCATCGAGTGGATCCTGATTTAGAGAATACGCAGCCTCCTGGAGAACACTGCCACAGCCCTACAAGGTATTGCCACCTAGTCAGCATTGTAATTGGGTCTCCAAAAGGCCATCCCATCATTCTGTCAACCCAGCTGCCTCTGGATGATGGGGAACATGGTAAGACCAGAGAAATCCATGAGCATGGGCACATTCTGAACTTAATTTGCATATACAGATTAAATAAGAATTTAGTAGACTTCCTGTGCTAGTTTGGAAAATGCTGGAATGTAGTATACCAGAAATGGAAAGACTTCTACAAAGGGGAATTGAATAAGTCACAAGATTTCAGTTCTAAGGAAGTGAAAATGTCCAGATTAAGGCACCAACAAGAGATTATCTTCACTCAAGAAAGGCTTATGGGTCAGAAACACCTCTGTCAGTTGGGAACGCACATGGCTGGCATTTGCCGGTTCTTTGCTCCTGGGCTCCATTGTTTTCAGGCTCTGTTACTGTGGGGGTTCCACACTTCACTTCTCTAGGGCTGGCTTATATCTCTTGGCTTCCCTTGACTTTCTCCAGGTTCTGGCTTCTTTAACAACTCATGGCAATGTCTGCTGGGCTCCAAGCATCTACAAACATCCGTGTATCTGTTATCTACATGTCCACATCTGTGTCAGTTCTGCTGTGAAGTTCCTGTTGGCTCTGTGGCTTATGTCATTTCTGACTCTCCAAAATACTTCTTCCTTTAAAGGCTTCCAGTAAACTAATCCAGACTCACCTGGAATGGGTGCAGTTTCATCACCATCTAAAGGTCACATCCAAGTTTGCGTGTGTCACTTCTCGACATAGATAACCTAATCAAAAGTTTCCACCTTATAGTATTGAATCAGGATTAAAAGAAATAGCTGCCACCACAAGATTGGGTCAGGATGAAATTGTGGCTCTTCTGGGGGTACACAATAGCTTCACACCAGCACATTGTCCATCTATTTTATTTCTAGGAGCCCCATGATCTACTAGCCAGTGCCATAAGTCTGGGCATCAGATCATTCTGACTGCTGCTTTGTGACTGCTGTCCATTATGGCGGCCACGCCCACCTTATCTTTGGTAAGTCACTACTGCCTATGTGGCCTTTGCAAACTTGAGAGCTGATCATCCCCATTGCATTTAAGTATTCAGCTCAGAGACAGCAGTTCCCAAACTAATATCTGACCTACAGAGAAGGACCACTATAGAGCTCTTCAGGGATGATGGAGCTAATCTCACAAATTTATTCCTAACAGCCTGGTAAAAGATGTGTCCTCTGAACTTTTCTGGGGTATGTGAAGAGGTCTTCCATGATAAATCCACTCTAACATTCCAATCTTTCTAAGCCTTTGGATCTCTGCATCTACATTAAATCAAGAAAGTTCCGGCATCTCAAACTTAGGTAATTGCTGCCACCTTTGAATCCATGTTGCAGCCAATCACCCAAACAAACTGTTAACACCCTTTCAAGCCCCTTGAGCTACAACACTGAATCCAGAACCTCTTGTGTGCCCATATCAATAAATTCAGCCTGATCCAGCCTTAAATTCCTTTCACCATTATCCCACACCCTTAATGTCCATTCCCACATGTATTCTCCTGATTTCTGTTTTATAAATTGGAAATCCCATGCCATTGTTTTGAAGTATACCATACCTCCTCATGGGTCACATTTTGTTACCTCACCTTTAGGAGCCCATTGGGACTTTAGTCTAGTTATAGGCCTAGAAGAAGAGGGGTAGTGGGAATGGGTCATGGAAAGAATTGGAAGTGCCTTTCCAGCCAATTACCTCAGGGCATTCCCTTGCAGTTTTATCTGGTAAAACAGGATTAATTTGTCCAGACAAAGGAGTGAGGGCTGTTTCCCCAGGGGAGGTGGTTACAGAAGTACCAGGCACTGAAAGCTTAATCTCTTCAAATGGAAGTTGGATAGCAGATTCCTTAGGGAAGACTGAGGTCTGGAAGCTGCTTTCTCAAGGCAGGCTGGAGACTGGCTTGCTGTTTCCTCAAGGCAGGCTGAAGATGGGGTGGCTGTTTCCTCAGGACAGACCATGACAAGTTTATCTCACAAAGACTCAGGCAGAATCTAGGTTTCAATGTCTCCACTGCCATCATTATCAGGCCACATGTCCACATCCCAATCTTCAGGATCCATTTCTTTCCAATCAATGCCTTCACTTTACCAGCAGACATTCTTCAAGGTGGAGAATTTAGTTTAAAGTGTATATCTGCTACTCACACAGTAAAAGTCTGGGTCTAGTTTTCATAGTCCTCAAGTCTGTGGCTACAGGAAATAAAATTTTATTTCAGGGTACACGTAGAAAGTTTTACATCTTTTATATGGTGCTTAAGCTGAAAATTTGAACCCTTTAGCTCATCCCCTTTTTTAAATAACTATCCAACATTACTAGAAACAACCAGCCAACATCATTACAACTTTTAGCTGCAAAAACTCGTGTCAAAAACACTGTCACCCAGAGCCTCCCTTCGTATAAGCATATGATCAGCAGAATCAAATGGTGATATTTTGCATATCTCTATTCCCAACTCAAGGCATGGACTATCAGTGCCATCTTGATGACTGGAAATAGAATCATTAAGGACTTTAAATCTAATTAGAATAGAAAACCAAGAGCAAAAATCCATTTTTTAAAAATGTACATACCACATTTTATTTATCCATTCTTTGGTGGATGGATACTTGGGTTGTTCCCACATTTTGGCAGTTGTGAATAATGTTGCTATGAACTCTGGTGCACAAGCATCTTCAGGGTCCTTGCTATATACCAAGTAGCAGGATTGCTAGATCACATGGTAATTCCATACTTAACTTTCTGGGGACCTGCCATACTGTCTTCCATAGCAGTTGCACCATTTTACATTCCCACCAGCAACTGAGTGTTATTTCTTCACATCTATTTTTTTTCAGTTTTGTTCATTTTAAAACTTTTTGAAAAGATGGAACAGCTTGATGTTCTTGGGGAGACTGGCACCTCTAGGTTTCAGGACTTATATGGTCTAGCAACTATCTGAAGGCACAAACCCATTTTTTAAGATTCTGTTTCTGAAGAGGCACCCTGCTCTTGGGGCTTGAGGGTCTGGTTACATGAGCTCTGATCCCACAAGGGGACAATCTCAGATCCCCTGTTCCCTAAGTGACTCTGAGAGTTCTACAAAATGTATGCTCTGTAAAATGTATGACAGCTCATACAAAATTTCCAGAATCCTATCCGTGGAGCAACAAAGCTGGAACTGAATAGTGAAATGCCCAAGACTCTGGTGTTTGGAGAAATCAGAAAGAGATGGGAAGAGAGAGAAAAGCTGAGACTATGAGACAGCTAGTGATAAGGGTGGTTCTTAAACTGCCTTAGGAATTCAGAGTTGGTGCTGGAGATGCTCGTAGCTCTGGAGTTGGTGCTATGTCTATGTACTCAGTGGATCAGGCACTGAAGCTGGCTCTGACTCTCAAATTGCCACTAGAGATGACTGTTTCTGGTTCATATCTGTCACTGACTATATCTGTGGAACTGGTGCAGGAGCTGGCCTGTGACATGGCTTTATCACTTGAGTTGTCATTGCTTTTATCTTGGAAGTTAGCACCTAAGAAGGCTTTACCTTTGCAGCTGGTATCACAGCTGGAGTTGGTTCTACCTTGAACCTGGTGCTGACACAAGCTCAAGATTTGCTGTCTAAAGCACAGGAATTGGTGCTCTATCTGGATCTGGATGAAAGGCTGGTACTAGAGATGGTGCTATAGTTGGCACAGATGCATTGCAGCTGGGTCTAGCACTGGACTTGGTGGTTGACCTGATTCAACCTGTTGACCTGAATTCAGACCTGTTCTCTGTCTGCATATATGTTCAGATTGTTTTGGAGCTGGTTGTAATCAGAAGCTGGCATTGTGCCTGACACTGAAACTAGCCTTGAGTTGGAATTGGAGATGAGTCAAGTTTTGTATCTGGTGTGAGAGCAGGTGCTGGAATTTGTCTGGGTCTACACCTGACACTCACTCTGGTTCTGTCATAGGTGGCTCATAATCAATCTTTTGAACACATTTCCCCTTCTTTAGGGACTTCTAGCCCATATCAATGTTCCTCTTTCCTCTACCCCTCCCAACAGACATCTGGGCTCCACAATGGCAGGGAGGATCAGCGTTGGCTTTGTTCATTGAAAAGCACTTGCAACAGTAGGTGCTCCCTAATAACTGCTGGGTGGGGGCTGCTTGCAACAGTCTTCTCATGGTACTCATTGCACCTCAACTTGAAGCTTAAGTGCCAAGTGCTGCCTTATCTTTGCATGCCTCTGAGGGCCTCCTCCCTCTAACACTTTCCTCCTGGAAGCAGGAGAGTAAGATGGGATCCCGTTTGTGGGGAAGAAATGTTGTGGGAACGGCAGTGATGATGGTTGCCCAGATTGTAATGTACGCAAGATGCTGATATGCACACTTCAATAGAGTGTTAAAATACAATATTTAATTTAAAGAATGTCATAAGACTAAAAAATGAACATAACCACATATTATATGAAATATAGTCATGAATGTAGTGAAGAGAAAAAAAAATTACCTTCACTGAAGAGGGTTAGGAATGGTCCTTTTCTTCATCTCCTGGCTAGAGCAGGGTTGGTGCAGCTTCAGTTGGAGGAAGAGCTGGCAGAAGCTTGTCTGCTCCCTCTTTCTGGGATGCAGATGGTCTTACTGAACAAGCTCCCTGCATAGGGAGTAGGGAGCAGGGGGTGATGGGGACAGCTGGTGTTTATTCTGCTTCAGTGTGTGGCCCTGGTCTTTTCATGGGCTCCAGCTCTGGAGCAGGTTCAAAATGCATAGGTGATGATAGTGTTGGCACCAGCACCAGAGCTTGTGGAAAACCTAGTGGAGTGTCTACATATAAAGGTATTGCTTGTTTTTATCCTGATGTGTGGGCAGGACATAGAGCTGGCAGTGCAACTTTTGCTAGAGCTGCAAGAGGAGGAGCATATTCACCATGATAGCCTTCCCGGGGACCTCTCCAAAGTCAGAAAATATCCCACTGCCTCTGAAATGCCCAAACCCAAGATTCCCAATCTAGGAGCCCTTCCCAGACAGATGTCCAGCAGATATCGGGGCTGAGGTTCCTCTTTGCATCTGGCCTGAGCCAGCCCTGGAGGCTTCTCCCTGGGTGCTCCACCATATCCCCTCCAAAAGCTCAAAGGCACCCACCACAGTCCTATTACCTTCTGACAGCCTCCTTTGACTCCAGAGGCTAAAGTTGCATATGAAAAAAGAGGGCCCAGCATGGAGCTCTGAGTGCAGAATGGTCATTTTCCTTTTAACTATCAGTACCTTGAGCCAGGAGATCCCAGTGAGTAAAAGAGGGTCTTCATAGGGTGGCCCAGCCAGGCACCTGGGTTGGAGCAGATGGTGCTGGAGGGGGAATGTGGGCAACAGATCACAGGTGTGGCCTTTATGTCCACCTGAACTCCTCCCTGATAGTCCTGGCAGTGGCTATCTTGATCACACACCAGGGTCAGGTGATGATGTGCAATCATAAGGGCACAAAATCAATTATCTGAACAGATCTCCCTTTCTTAAGAGAACACTAACATATGTACATCTGACTCCCCTGACCCATCCCCTCAGGAATCTTGAGACCAGCAGGGCAGGGAGGGACTGTATTTTCTCTACTCATTGCAGTGCATTTGTGATATGCAGTGATTTGAGACCTCCCACCCAGGCCTTCTCAGGGCCCTCATTGCACCTCAACCTGAAGCTCATGCACTGAGTCCTGACTTAGCTCTGAGTGCCTGTGAGGGTCTAGTCCCTCTGAAACTGTCCATCTGGCCACAGAGAATCAGACTGACCACCCATGAGGGCAGCTGAACACCCTACACTGAGGATCTAGGGAGAAAGGGGAGCAGG
>PVIY010052861.1:0-14984 GCA_004026745.1 Myrmecophaga tridactyla | reverse complement strand
TTTTTTTTTTTTACATGGGCAGGTACCAGGAATCGAACCTGGGTCCTTGGGCACAGCAGGCAAGCATTCTTACCTGCTGAGCCACCGTGGCCCGCCCTACATTCTTCTTTTTAAAGATAACTTTAGCTATGTGGAGCCCCTTACACTTCCATGTAAGTTTGATTATTGGATTTTCCATTTCTGCAAAGAAGGCTGTTGAAATTTTGATTGGGATAGCATTAAATCTATATATTGCTTTGGGTAGTACTGGTATCTTAATGATATTTATTCTTCCAATTCATGAACACAGAATATCCTTCCATTTATTTAGGTCTTCTTTTATGTTTTTTAGGAATGTTTTGTAGTTTCTGTGTAACAGTACTTTACATTCTTGGTTAGATTTAGTCCTAGATATTTGATTCTTCTAGTTGCTATTATGATTTGAATTTCTTTCTTGATCTCTTACTCCAATTGTCCATTGCTTGTGTATAGAAACACTACTGAACTTGGGTGTTGATCTTGTGCCACACCACTTTGCTAAATTCATTAGTTCTAGGAGTTTTGTGGATTTTTCAGGATTTTTTGTATATAGGGTCATATCATTTGCAAATAGTGAAAGTTTTATTTCTTCCTTTCCAATTTGGATGCCTTTTATTTCTTCTTCTTGCCCATGACTTCCAGTACAATGTTGAATAACAGTGGTGATAGCATCCATGCCTTGTTCCTGATCCCACAGAGGTGTTGATAGCATGCCATTCCACTCCTGAACACCAAGCATTGGGCTACTGGTTATTCCCCTTTAGAACCAGATTGAAACCAGGTTATTTCCCCATCAGAGGCTTCATCTGCCCTTCAAACACTTCAATCCCTTTCTGTTCTTGTTGCTGATGTCTTGTCAAGCCTTGCACTGAAGTCTAACTGATGTATTACACTATGGATAACCAGAGTTAAGTGGGGGTCAAATAAAAAGTCTTTGGAAGGTGTGTACGAGAGTGGAGTCTTTCTCTTTGTGTAGTTTGAGATGCTAGGCAGCTCAAGCAGAGCAAATATGCTCCTCTACCTTCCCCCAACTGAGGATAGGTATGTCCAGAGACACAGTGGTTATTTGCAACAACATGGTCTATACCTCAGTGAGAAATGGGAGAAAACTATGTCCCCTCCTTGCCACATTCCTTGATGGTGGGTGAAAATAGAGGGCGATCTGCCCAGTTTTAATTAAACATTTGTTGTCAACTTAAATAATGTAACCTGAAGTGTGTATCACCTAAGAAGAGTTTTTCCAGAGTTTAGTGTGGGCATAAATCAGCTGGGGATCTTGTTAAACAAGACATTATGACTCAGTTGATCCAGGATGGGGGAGATGGATACAAGTGTGCATTTCTACAAGATCCCAGAATGCTAATGTTGCTGGTGCTTGGACCACATTTTGAGTAGCAACATTCTCAAGAAAGTTTACAGAAATATGACATCAGTGGGCCATATAGAAAGACCACAGAATGACTTCTTTGAAAAGAAACATGAAGACAGTCTTAAATTTGGCAACCACACAAAAGCTGAGTGTGATGGTTAAGTCCATCTCTCAATTTGGCCAGGGTATGGTGTCCAGTTATTTGGTCAAGAATGCACTGACCTGATTGCTACTGTGAGGCTATTTCATGGTTTAAAATCATCAGTAAGGTCATGCATCTATCGCTGATTATATCTACAATCAACTGAGGTGACTGCCTTCAAAAATGAGAGAAGTATCACCCAATCAGTTGAAGGTTTTAAAAGGAGAAGTAATGATTTCAGCAGTCAGAAGGGAGAATTTCCATCTCTGCTTAGCCAGTCAGCTACATCTGTGAAATTCAAAACCTTTACTGGAGTTCCCAGCTTGTAGCCTGCCATACAAAAGTTGGACTTGCTCACCCCCCACAATCATGTGAGCCAACTGCTATAAAAAAATCTCATACTATTTACATAATATATATCTCTCTTTAGTTTGTTTACCTAGATAACCCTGACTTATCCACTTGGACTGGGAATTGTTCAGAAAGAACACACAGAGCTGAAGAACTCATACACTTGGAGGTGAAAGAAAGGAATTTTCTGCCTTACTAAATGTGGAAAGAGGTTTGTAGCAGAATCTTTCAATTATTAATTAATAACAGAATTATCAAATCTTTAACTGGGCACATCTAAAGATTGTTTCTTACTCCCAGATGGCGTTTAGACGTGATTATATGATTAAGTTTTCACCAGTGGCATGTGAGTAGAAGTAGCATTCCACTTGCTTAATAGGAAATTGTTTTCCTTTCAATTATTTTCTCTGCCTTTTTTTTTTTTTTTTTTTTTTTTTTTTTTTTTTTTTTTTTTTTTTTTTTTTTTTTTTTTTTTTTTTTTTTTTTTTGGTTAGAACATAGACCCAGTCTTGATATCCCAGATGCAACCATTCAAACAAGAATCACAGCTTGGGAATGACAAAGAACTTAGACAGAAGGATCTGGGTCTGGATAACCTTATTGAATGGAGATACCACCCGTCCTAGATTGCTAGGGACAGCGTGACACCAAAATCCAAGCTTTTAGCCATGAAAATGCTTTTCCTGTTAGACTTGTGTTTAAAGATGTTTCTTCTTTCATATTCTCTGCATACAACTTCTTAGTCAACTTCCTCTTTCCTCTAATATATTTTTTCCTCTCTATTTCACTACCATTCTAAGCCATGATGCTTTGGCTACTGTCCCAAAAACTTAAAGCCAAGGTTGTCCTCCTAGCACAGAAAGAAGTAGAGAACACAGACAACCAACTGAACAATAAAAGGGAGCATGGATATATATCATCTTAATATATAGTCTTTCTCATTTAAGTACTTGCTTTATAGTTGTTTTTAAGAGTAAAGGAGTTCCTTGGGAGATAACTAAGCACAGGGTGTGAATAATGTACCTTGGGGGTTGAGGTCTCATGATGACTGCCTTCATCTCTGGGCTGCATGTAACTTGAATTTTCCTTTCTGAATGTACATGAAAAGGTTAACCTACAGAACAGAGAATTAGGTTCTACCTTGAGTTTCAGGATCTGTTTCCCTTTTACTTTGAAAATCACACACACACACGCACACCACATACACACATGCATGCACACACAGAAACACAACCAACAATATGAGAGTTGGCCTATGCAGCTGTGTTTGTATTATGTGTTTCCATCCCCCTGGACATACTGGATTGGACCAAAGTGAACCTGGTTCAATCTTGGCCAATCAAATTCTCTCCCTGCAGTAGTCAGCCCAGGGAGCAAGAGAAAGTGCTAGCCTGCAGAAAAAATGAAAAATGACTTGGATTTATAAAGGGAAGCAAAATTAAAAGCCAAAGTTATTCCACAGTGATGGGAAGAGGAGTTATTTGGAGTTCCCATGGCTTTCCAGTTCCTGGTTCCAATCTATTATGAGACCTTGGCCCTCAAGACTTCAAAATTTCAAACTTCTTTGAAGTTGTCTCAATTAGACTTTTCCTATTCTTATTGCTATCATCTACCAATTTTGTGGTGTTTCTCCCTCATTCATTGATGAATTCAACATCTTGTTCTCTGTCTCTATTTAATTATCATTCTTGGAAACATCAACATCCACACACATGGTCTATCTAACTAAAACCTTGGATTCTCAGTTGCTAATGTCTTTCACTTCAGCAGTCTTGTATTTTAGCGATCTCAGTCAACTACTCATATCTGCATATCTTAGACTTAGCGCTTACCAATGATTGTACTACATATGAAATCTTAATTTTGAACATCCCATTCCTATCAGCTTCTATCCTTTCAGCTAAATTAACTTAGTACTCACCCACCAACAAGGCTTTGACACCACTAAGATTTATTATCCATTGAAATTATTTCTCATTATCTATTATTTCATTTATGAACTTCCTTCTCGCTTACCAAGAACAACTTTTGTAACCCAAAATCTTAACCATTTTCTTGTAAACACCCTTAACTTTTTTTACCTCTTTTCTTCTGGTAAAATGCCATCCTTAGGTAAACCTAACATTATACTTATTCATGTCTGCCTCTGAGTACCTAAGTATTGTTGGCGAATGTCACCCAACCATGTTGATTTGACTAATAAGCATAATAAAATGAGCAAATATTCAATATTTTCAGATAATCCAATAACATTACCTACTTTTTCACTTTCCCAATGCCAGCATGACTATTTCACATCTTCTCTTTTCATAATTTTCTAAAACATCCATACCCCTACCACTCTCAGTTGAATTCTCTTTAACTATACATCATTTTCCACCCCAAATCTACTAACCCACCTACATCTGTATTCTTATACACTGATTTCCATTTTATTACAGTGGAAGAAGTGGCTCAGTTTCAAGAAAAAATAATCCCCCTAATGTATGTTCCTTGCAATGATTTCCTTCCTGTCTTGATTTATTAATTTTTCATCCTTTCTGGGATTACTTCCATCAGCATACAAACATGCTTTAATTTTATTAGGCTTAAAAAATATTAAAGGAAACCCTCACTTGATTCTATCCTCTCCACCAATTATACATCATTTTTTCTCTACCTTGTCAGCAAAACTGCACTTAAGAAGGGTCTATTGTAAACATAATTAACAGCACTGAATTATATATGTGAATGTGCTTAATAATGAGAAATTTTAGGTTGTATATATGTTACTAAAACAAAAAGAAAATAGGACTGTACAATACAAGCAGTGAACCATATTGTAAACCATGGACTAAAGTTAATAGTACAATAATAAAAATGATTTTTCATGAATTGTAACAAATGGACCACACCAACATAAGGCATATATGGGAACTTTGTACATTATGCATGATCTTTCTATAAACCTACAACTTCTCTAATATTTTTAAATTAATTAACAAATAAAAATAATTTTCCAAAAAGGGTCTATAACCACAGTCTTTACTTCCTCTTTCTAGTACTCCCTAAAATTACTCTAATTGGAATTTTGCCCCTAAAATTTCACTTAAACGCTCTCATCAAAGTTTCCAATAATCTACATCTTGCCAAATCCAGTACTCAATTCTCCATTCTCATTAACGACCTCTCAACTACATTTCTGACTATGACCACTCCTACATTCTGAAAATATTTCCTTTTCTATGCTTATGACATGTCAAACTTAGCCTACTTTCTCTTACCAATGGCTGCTTCTCAGTTTCCTTTGCTATCTCTCTCCTAGGCCTTTAAATGTTGGAAGGCCCACCCATCTCAGATCTCTGCTCATAGTTCACTACTCTTTTTTATACTATCATAGTAGGTGATTTTATCCAATCCATGGTTCCAAATATCATAAATATTTTGTTGCCCCTGACAATTCTATCTCAAAAAAGACCTCCCTCTGAACCTCAAGACTTAAAAATCCAACTGCCTATTTTGAAACAGTTCCACATGCATAACTAATATCTAAAATTAATATGGCCAAAACAGAGCTATTGGTTATTGTCCACCCTCACACCATCCCCATTCATTTGCCTTCTACCTATGCTTCTTCCCCATCCAAATAAATGACATAGGGATTCCTCTTTTTCCTTACATACTACACCTAATTCATCAATATGTCTAATCAGGTCCACTACCATATGTCCCACATCTGACTGCATGCTCTTGGTATTAGAAATACAGTGTCAAGCCCTCTACTCTCAACTATCAATGACCCACACTACATTTTGTGAATTGAGTTGCTATAAGTATTTCAATTGTTTTCTATGATTGTGAGTTGAGAAGTCACTGCACTGATGAGGAAGCTGTAAAATCTTAGAATTTTAAGAGAGGCTGACGTTATTTTATGCCTTGGTCAAAACTCACTCCTCTATGTAATGGTTTTGGAATTCACTTTGTCTCTCCAGGATAAATTATATGCTACAGCATCACTGAAATATTCAAAATTCTGCAAGCCATATTGTAATATGTAATCATTTTCAAGTAGTCCTCTGCATCCTGCATGGTACATCTGAAAGATAAGAGGTTTAAGTTTGGTGGTTTTAAAATATCTGTTCAAAAAAAAAGGGCGGCTGCCGTGGCTCAGCAGGCAGAGCTCCGACCTGCCGTGCTGGAGGTCTGGAGTTCGATCCCTGGTGCCTCCTGCCCATATGCAAATTTAAATATATATATATATATATATATATATCTGTTCAGATACAATGTTCTGAGGGTTCTATGATGATCAACAGGGACCTTAACCATTTATTTATCAACTCACATTTCCCAAATCCACCCAAGAGAGACCCAATAGGGAAGAGTATTCCATGGGAATATGAGCCATATCAGTTATTAAATGTGTAACCCATGAGCTTGACGCATTCTCAGGTTGGTTATCAACTCCTTTAATTCAGAAGCTGTGCCACCATTCTCTGTTTGCCTGGGAACCAGGCTGTAAGTTTCTTCAGATGCAGAGTTTCTTACCAAGCCTCCTCAGAGCACTCTTAACCTCCTGATCCCTCAGGCTGTAGATTAGTGGATTTAGCATAGGGGTAACTACTGTGTAGAGGATTGCAGCCTGACGATCCTGGTCCAGGTCATAGTTGGAGGATGGCTGGAGGTACATGTGGATCACAGATCCATACAGTAGTAAGACAGACAAAATGTGAGAACTATGGGTGGACAGGGCTTTGCGCAGGGCAGCAACTGAGAGCATGTGGGCTATAGCAACACTAATGTGGGCATAGGAGCCCAACATGAAGAAGAAGGGGCTGACTACCACAGCTACACCCTCAGTGAATATTAACATTTCATTGACCACTGTTCGGGTGAACAAAAGCGGCAGCAGAGGTGTGATGTCACAGAAGTGGGTGACCTGGTTGCCACAGAAGGGTAAGTGGGTAACCAGCACAGTATAAAGGAGGCTGTTGAGACTGACAACTACCCATGAGGTCAAGGTTATGCGCAGACAGAGGCAGTGGCTGACAATGGCAGAGGATCTAAAGGGATCACAGATGGCAACATAGCAGTCATCAGCCATAGCAGCCAGCAAATTGCTTTCCATGCTGCCTATAGTCATAAAGAAGAACAGTTGAACCATGCTGTGGTCAAAGGAGATGATTTGAGTCACAGACAGTGTGTGCACCAGCATCTGGGGAACAATGATGGTCATCAAAAATATATCAATAAAGGAAAGCTGGATAAGCAGGAAATACACGGGAGTCTGAAGCTTAGATTCTGAGCAGGCAACAATTACTAATAGGGAATTGTCCATAACTACATGCCAAGGACAGTCCCACAAATAACTGCCTGGATCTCCAGCCAGGTGGACAGGCCCAATAAGATAAACTCAGTCACTTTCGTCTTGTTTCTACTGGCCATCCAACACAGTATCCATCACCTGCAAAGAGGAAGTATTAGAATCAAGTGAGACTGCAATTTATTCCAAGAGTGGTTTATAGGAGACATCCTTGCATGGATGCTCTAGTTCCTAAAATAAACTTTTTTTCCCCAAAAACCTTTCTTTTCCATACCATCCATCCACGTATCCATCCACCGAATTTTTCATTCATTCCAGGTTCATGTATTCAGTATTTAAAATCTCTCAACTTGATAGATACTAAGAACAGAGGGATAAATTCCTGCTTTTATGAAATTCACTGTATAATGAGAAGGGCATCACTAAACAGAGGATTTCTGTGGTACTTCCTATGTGCTAGAAAGCATGTTAAATATCTTAGATTTGATCCTTGCCACAATTCAATGTAGCAAAAACAAACTATATTTACATATGAAAATATGAAAGCATAGACTTTCTATTCTGCTGAGGGACAGTGGGCTGGGGTGGGAGGCCTGAGAGGGTCTTGGGCTGGTGAGATGGCAGTTAGAAGATGCGGGCTCAGTCAGTCACTGCAGGAAGGCCCCGTGCCTGCCACCCCGTCCCTGGTCCTCGCAGTTGGACCATGAAAACTGCTGACCCAGAATCTCTAACTCAGGCCTTCAGGTGCTCCAGCATGGAAATTCTCATGCTTACACAGTCTTTGGAGGGCTAAGACAACAAGAGAAATTGGAGAGAGAAAGGAGGAAAGCATGATCAGGTAGAAACCATCCTTTGAAAAGGGAGGGCTCTTAACCTTTGAAATAAATGATAAATCCTTTCTTTGGCAGTATAAGAAAAATGAGAAAATTGAAGGAGCAGGTTCATGAACACACCACTCCTCAGAAAGAGACTAGGTTTGATGTTTTGTCCAAATCATAAAGCAATTGAAGCAGAAATAATGTCTCAAGGTGCTATTTCATGTACTCATATTATTATTCATTTAACAGTTATTTGTTAAGATTTTACTTTGTGCAGACTAAGAACTGTGCTGTGGTGGGTCCTAGGGAGAGAGTGGGGGCACTGACTTGCCCTCGAGGAACTTACCTTGGGGCAGGAGGGGTGGTGAAGTTATCCCAAATAGATGGCTCCCCTTGATCCTTCACACCTTTCACATAGGTAAATACTCCCTAATGCTCTGAGCCAGCCATGGTTGCACTTTCTGGGCCTGTACTGTTGCCAAAAGTGAGCTCATCAGCCTGATGTGCACTGAAGCCACTTTTAGTCACTAAGTATTCATTGCTTAGTTGACTCCTAAGGAGGCAGTTTATTGTTTAGTTGACTCCTAAGGAGACTGGAGGGAACCTTAGATCAGCTCCATGAACAAAATAGAGTCTGAGCTTTTCTACTGCCTGGAGAAGGGTGGCAAAGGGGGTGGTGACAGCTTGGGGGAGAGGCTGTGGGCTAATCAGTCTGGGGGAAGGCAGGCCTAAGGGGGAGGGTTAAGCACAGCATCTGTGCTGCTGAAAACGCTTGGTCTTAAATAGAGGCTTAGAATACTCAGTGTGACCAGAACCCACCAGGACTGGCCAAGGCAGGAACTGCAGAGTCATAGGAAACCCACTTTTCTTGCCATGAAGCAGTCTTCTTCTGAATCAACATGAGGAGGTGAGAGTTCAAGCAAAAGAAATGAAAACTTTTCCAAACTGGTAAGAGACGGGTCACCTCAGTGCTAAGGGGGGTTAGTAATTGGAGGTTTCACCTGCCCTTTCAGTTTGTGTCTGAATCCAATCCTTAAAGCCTTCTTCAATGAGCTCCTAAGACACACTCTTTAGAGTGCCTCTCATCAGATTAAGTTTTACCTAACCATCTTATTACTGCTTTTTTGTTGTTCTTCTACCAACTTTTCTGTTCAGCAAAATACATTTGTCCCATTTTCCTTAAATAATCCCAGCAATGCTTTGCCCCAGTCTCATGACATCACTTTTCAGCACACCAGAGTGTATTCCTTATAAATACAGTTGGTGACAGAAATCTAATATGGCCTCATATTTCCATCCTTTGGTGATTGATCCTTGTATGGTCTCCTACCCTTTATTGCTTGAGAAACTTATGACTGGATGGGGTGTCACTACCATGAGTAAGTGTCTACTCGATTGACATGGAGTTCATCAATATGGAGAATGTCTGAGATAGGCTTGACCTGATCAGGTGAGCCTGGAAAAGGGACTGGATACCTTTGTGAAGTCACAGCTTGGAGATAAGAGAGGTCATATAGAGAGGACCAAATGGCAAGGTGCTGAGAGTGGCCACTAGGGGGTGAAAGCAGAATTTGGTCAACAAGTAGCAACACAAGGAAGACATCAGTTGTCTAACCACCAAGAAATGTGTCTACCAACAGCCTGAGAAGGTGTGGGAGCTTCCCTACTAAAGACTCCAGTTAGCTCTCAGAGAGCCAATACTTTGATCTGTTTCGTGACACCCTGAGCAGAGTACGTGACCACTCTGCTCAGACTTCTGACCTGCAGAAACCCCGAGGTAATCAGTTTGTGCTGTTTGAAATATGGTGGTAATTTCTTACACATTGATCAAAAGCAAACTCCAACACTAAGGACTCAGTGGACATGTGAAGAGTGGGTCTCAAAGGTAAACACCGGGATGATGCCAGGATGGCAGTTCGGGGCAGGGCTTGGTGCCAGCAGGGATTCTTTGTGTCCATATTCTCCTGTTTAACATCTGGCTGCCTTGGCTAGCCCCTCTAGGATCTTTGAACTCCCACCCAGTTGCGGGTAATGTCAAATATGTTTGTCGAGATAAAATCTGGTTGGGCCCGCTGATATGGAGTTTTCTGGCCATCAGGTAAAAGAATTCACTACTGTTTCTCTCTAGTTATTCTGGTACTAATATGAAAAATAATCAGACAGTCAAGTCTGGGGAAGCACATCTGCGAAGGATGGCTTCTTACTTGATGTTTTCTGATTTTGGTCCTAGTTCTCATTGCTTTCTGAAAGAAAGGGGTGCACTCTAATAACCCCAAATTTACTTAGCCCCTGTGGGTATGTTTTGGTCAAGTTAAATTGAATTATCTCAAGGAGAAATGTTAACAGCCCCCAAATTAAAATTATTTGCTAAATGAGATATATTGATAAATTGCTCCTAGTTCAGCAAAATGAAAAAAAAAAAAAAAAAAACTCTTTCCACTGGCTGCTTTAGTTTTCTCCCCTCAACTGTGCTGGCTTCTTTTCTCTGTTTCTGGCAGTGCTGCCTAAAACCCTTTCTGCCTTTTCTCCTCCCCTCCTCAAGCTCGACCTCCTGCCCAGCCCTCCTAATCCTTTAAATATTAGCCCATCGGACCCCACCCCAATATCCTCCCTGACCTCAAAATCAAATCTAAGGGAACTGAAACTAAGAACAGCACAGAATCACAGATGCTCACTACTCCTTTGTTTCTTGGGTCCACAGCATTAGAGAGAGTAGGGTCCAGCAGGAGTGATCTTGGGGGGCCGGCTTCTTTGCTTTAAGGAGAGGACACTGGATTGCTTAACTGTGCAAACTCCCCTTTAAGTGTATGTAAAGGAACTACCTGAAATGGTGGTGGAAATGGAGCACATGTTACAAAAACAAAAGAATTGAAGGTGCACCAAAATAGAAGTGTGCGGATTTCCACATCCCATTTGATAACAAGCTTGTAGGAACACTAAATAAGACAGATAATAAAATAGAGGTGCTAGGCTGTCAGTTTTAAAAATTATGAACTAAAAAATATGAGGGGGGGAGACAGAGGCCAAACCAAATGTGACAGCTATGTTACCTAAAAATGGAATAAATAAATAAAGTGTCAGGATCCAAAATCCTGAAATCCCTGGAAGAACATTGAGAAATAACCAATGCAATTAAAGTATTAGCAAAAAGGCAAACAGCCAAACCCATGCTAAACCTCTCTAAGAGCCCTACTTAGCCAGCAAGTCAAACTATCGTTGTAAAGGAATATTCTGCTGGGGAATTCATTAAATTGAGAACAACATCCTCTAATAGCCAAGAATTCGACATTTTGGCCTGTATGTGCCTAAAACTTCCACACCTGCTAAGGAAATTGCCTTATAATTACATTAAAAAAATGAGCATAAAGGAGGGCAAAGGCATTAGGAATCCCTGTCAACTTCTCTACTTTGATAACTAGGATGCAAAATTGTGAGCTAGTCCTGGCTTTACTCTAACTCAGTGCCCTATATAGTGGGAAGATACCCGTATACTGTGGGCTAACATGCCCTGGAAGGTTTTGACAAAAGTGTGAAAACAAAATACCATCACGCACTTCAAAATTCATATAAAATTACATTGTTTATTTTGGGAGGGGGCAGTATAATATCTGGAGTCCAGGTGAGCCTGTCAAGGGGCAGGGTCATGCCAGGCAGAAGGAAAGGCTCAGGGCTGGAACTTGCCTGGGGATGGGAGGCCGCAGGACACTGGTGGGAGGGAAGTGGCTGCCTGGACTGGCCTAGTCTCCCTGGGGATGGCTAAACCACCTGACCAGCTGAAGAAAGGCAGGGTGACCCTAAGGCCGACAGGCATCAAGGCCACTTAGAAGCAGCCCCTTGACCATTTGAGCCCCTTCTTCCTCCTGTGAAGAAGGATGCAGCGGGCTCTCTTCTTCATTTTCTTCACTATGTGGAAGGTTCATTTCATGAGAAGTAAATGAAGATTTCCTGAGGGGTCCATGGCGTAGAAGACATTGCCATCGTCAGGAATGATGAGCCCTGGTGGGGACAGACAGAGGCACAGCCAGCTGTGCTTATGGGGTCTCCCAAACCACT
Source organism: Myrmecophaga tridactyla (assembly GCA_004026745.1). Classification (NCBI taxonomy): domain Eukaryota; kingdom Metazoa; phylum Chordata; class Mammalia; order Pilosa; family Myrmecophagidae; genus Myrmecophaga; species Myrmecophaga tridactyla. The sequence continues at coordinate 2,931 of PVIY010052861.1, read as the reverse complement.
CCACCCCTTGTGTAGCACACAAAGTCGGACTCTCCCAGAGACATGAGTCCCCCAACTAGCTCCAGAACCATCAAAGAGTCCTTGGACTGATGCCCGCCCAAGGGCAAAACTCAAGAAGCACTGAACCCAATAAATCTTGTTAACACATAACTCTGACTACACCCCTGGGAACCTCAGCCTAGAGCCAACAGAAGGTCCCCCCACCAGCACACCTTATTGCCAAGTGCTTGATGCCTTCACGGATGGGGAGGTAGGTGCTATAAGAACCATTCTTGAATGCAGATGTCCCTGAATACTGCACTCTTGGGGAAAAGATAACTGAGGCCCAAAGCAGCACAGGCCAAGTACAGGCCTTTGATGGGGGCCAGGGAGTCCTCCACGGCCTGAGGTCCCGCAAGCGAGCACTGACTTCCACTCTGATCCTCTTTGCCACCTGACTGCTCTGGCCTAGAGAGTGCTGTACCATAATGCTCATCAGACTGCCTGCTCCTGCCTCTGTTGTCTGCCTACTTCTGTGGGAACTCAGGTTTCCTTTTCTGAAAGACATAGTCCCACTTACTCTACTCATCTCAACAAAATGCTGATGGAAGATAAGGTAGGATACAGGAAACAATGTTCTGGGAGTCAGAACTGATTCCCTGGGCTAATCAGTGAGAAGGCATGAGCAGCTCACCAAAAATAAAAATAAAAATAAAATAATAATAATAATAATAAAGTTACTCTTATAGTGTATGGAGAGGCTCTGTGCTCTCACATGGAGTGTTTTCTTCTCCCACTGGGGACAAGAAACAGACAGAGTCCACATGCGTAACTGCTCCATGGGCCCAGAGCCCAGGCTGCCTGACTCTGAGTCACTGCAGTGAATATGAGTTGGGTTCCTGGAGCCTCCAAAGAGGATCAAGAGGCTTTTGTTTTGCCTTTGCATCATAAAACATGGACTTCAATATTTTCTCTTGGTGTCCACAGACCCATGATTGCTTGTGATGCACAAACTCAGCCCATCCTGGCTAGAGGGTGCCCTGCCCACAGAGCTCCTGGGGCAAGAAGAGAGGCCTTTGTCTTGGATCTCAATCCCGCAGTCTGCACTAGGGCTCCAGTGCTTGGGCCACACCCAGGGATGACACATGGAGAGGAGATGCAAGTCACAGGGGGAGACATTTCAGACCCTGAGGACCCAAAAATGCTGAACACCTCCCTTTTGGAGATTGTCTTGGGCAGACACCCCAGGTGGTGGGGGCTAGGAGGAGAGTGCGGAGGCAGCCCCTCACAGAGAAACTCCTGGACCAGCTCCCTGACTTCCTTCAATCTGGTGAGATAATTTGCACCAGCTTGTATTCCTTTGCTGCCTCCAGATCCAGGTGGTACTCGTCCAGGGCTTTGAGGATCACAGCCAGAGCCCTGTCATGGCAGGTGATCTGGGGATGTCGGGGGACAGGCCATCAGGACATGGGTTCTGGAGCTGGCTCCTACATGGGCAGTGGCAGGGACCCTGCTGGAGCTCTGTAAGCAGGGAGTACAGGGCTCAAAGACCCACCCCAGTTGGATCTGGGTGTAGAGTAGCCCCACTGCCCTCTGCTGCTCCCCTCATAGGTCTCCATGGAAGGAGGGCCCTTTCCAATCATTCCATCCCATTTCCTACAAGAAAGGCATGTCTCCCTTACAGGTCACTGCCCTAGGGCTGACACCCTTGCCTCTGATCCTCAGCCCACTCAGTTCCTACTGGCTTCCAGATGTCACCTTATAACAGGGTATTGGGGATAGATGGCCACTCAGGGCCAGCTCCTCCCACTAATCTTTGGGCATCTCTTTTCTCCCTGAGATCTGTCCTCTAGAACAGGCCACTCAAGGATAACAGAATTAGTGACTCTGACAAGAGACATGCAGTCTAAGCCTGGATGGCAGCAAGGAAGAGGAGCTGGATGCCCAGAGGCCTACTGTGTGCCACCCATGTGGTGGTTGAGAGGACCCACTCCAGTGCCAAGCCCTGAGCTGGGGCAGGGCTCAGATAAAGAGTCATACTAGTGAAATCTCAATTCACCCACCCAAACTCCAGTCTGCAACTGAACTGCAGAGCTGGGCCTATGTCTAATCCAGCACCTCAGGCAGCCTTTGTTCAGGTCAGGGATGAGGTGGCTCCATCAGCAGATCTATCCAGAATCTGCTCCCCTCATGGCCTCTTCCCTGCATCAGTCCCTACACTCCATTCCTGAGTGGTTGCAGCACCACCTAACTGGCTTCCCTGCCTCTACTGTATACGCAGTGAGATGTGATTCAACCCCTGAGGCCTCTGTGACCTCAGTCATTTCCCCTGGCCCCTGTTTCTTCACCTCTGACCTCATGACTGTCCTCCATTGGGCCAGGCCCATGTTGAACTTTGGGCTCTCCATGCTACCCTTTCTTTCCCTTCTTCCAGGGGCTGCCTCAGTGAGGTTTTCCCAGGCTGGCCCACCTCAAGGTGGAAGCTTCACATCTACATCCACTGTCCTCAGCCCTGACGGACACTGAACACCTTTCTTTACTAATTGTGGATCTGCATGACTGTCTGTCCTTCCCAACCCACTAGGCTTGTGGTTCCAGGAGGGGAGGGAAAGAACATGTCAATCATTCTTCATTCCTGTCTCTCCAGCGAGGGTCCCCGGGGTCAGCTGCCCGCCCAGCTCACCACGATGCTCTTTGGCAAGTTGACATGGTCCCCATCCAGGCTGACATGGATGATGCAGGAGTCGCCCACCTGCTTCTTGTAGAATGGCAGGGGGCCCGAGGATCTGTGGGCACTCAGAGGGGCCCCAGGCTGCAGATGGTCTGAGGTGAATATTGACTCACCAAACTGTGGGAGAACAATGAGAGCAGGGTCAACCCCAGAGCCTGCGGGACACCTTCGGCTGAAGATGAGCTTCAGGAGGTTTGAGAACCTGTTCCAAGGCAGGACTC
>PVIY010052860.1:0-14991 GCA_004026745.1 Myrmecophaga tridactyla | reverse complement strand
AAAACATGTTTCTGTGCAATTGGATCTGGGAACTCAAATGCTTCTTGGATGACAATAACCAATACCTGTTCTACACTCTCTGCACCTTGATTTGCTATGACTTCGCTCATTCTACTCCCTGTGACAGTTTGCAGGAAAGCAAAAGTTAACTTTTCTGCAACATTTGCTTTTCTCAAACAGCAGACTCGTCATTTTCTTCTGCTAGACGGAACAACACTTCAAAAATTGCATGAAGGAGGGGCATGAACATTTGTTGTAAAAATGGGCAGATGGGATGTATGAAAGAATTTCTTCCTCTAGGCATATAACATGCGATGAAGGAAAGTACAAATTCCACTTCTGAGAATATCCTTTTGTAAGAGACAACTGAGGGCTGGCAAGAAAGTCTGAACAGTCCAGATAAACTTCCAAACAGCCACATTGCTTTGGTTTGCTTGTTGCTGAAAGCTTTGCTGGTTCAGCTGGCAAACCCAAGAGCATGGTTGAAGCAGTCTGTTCGAGACCATGGTTGAGGCAGTCTGCTCGAGATGCCTGCCTTTATCTAGTGCCAGCATCAATTTTTCCAATTTTAAACTTCTCCATTAGTGGAGTCAAGAGACTCATTAATGCTTGCTTCTTTTCTGCTGGATATTCACTATTAACAATCAGCACTCCAGCTACCTCATAAATAAATAGCTGATCATTGCTGCTCAACAATTCTCAGGTGACAAAAGCTCTAGAAGTCTTGCATTCTATTCAGAATATCCTCAGTGAAAGGATTCATTCATTTATTGAGAGATTTGACAAATCTAGGAAATAGGTAAGTGGTTCTGCTCCAAACTTTCGCACTAGAATGTTACAGACCTCTGATCTAAGAAAGCCATTAGTACATTTGGAATGTGTTGAGGTTCAACTGTGAAAACCTTTCATATCAAACCAAGTTTCAAAGAACTCCAAAGTCACTGATGTGGGCTGATAGGAATTAACTCCTGATGTTACCAAAGTTTGCTTCACATCCTTCACATAGGGCTAGCTTTTGAAACATCACCGGAGAAGTGAGCACCATGAGCTACTGGAAGAGCGTCTGCCCTATATACAACAATGTTATGGCTACTTCAATTTCCATAGACCGTGTAGTCTTCTAGTTCTGCAGTGTTGAACTGAAAACTCTGTGAGCAGAAGCCAGGAGTAACTTTGGTGAGACTTAAGTAAGCCTGTCCAACAGTAACTTCAGCTGTTTTCTGTATTCTAAAAACATAACTTCATCTTTACCTTCATTTTCAAAGTTATATTCTTCAAGTCGATTTATTCATATGTCCAACATGATTACTTCTACATTAGCTTTTTGCTGATCTGAGAGCACTATAAACTATTTTAAATTATGAAGATAATCAACAAAAAACAATAGTGTTAGAGGAGTTATCATCATCCTCATGAATTAGTAGCTGCAGTAGTAGTTCTTCTTTGATTTGAATAGCTTGTAGTGCCTCTTGAGCATTCTTTTTTTAAACATTAAAAACTGAAGTCAGACTCTTCATTACATGATAACTTAATACAACTAATTTAAAACAATACAAAGATATTGAGTAAAATGTTTATACAATTTAATCAAATTTTAAATATCTTCATTGAAGCTATGTATTGTCAGCAAATACTGCATAAAAATATAAAGGTGAAATTTTGTTGAAGACAAAACAAAATTTTAAATGTTCTTCAAAAAAGATTGAAGCAAAGAGAAAACAAGGGTTAAGCAAGAAAATGATAAACAGTATGACTGTTTATTTGATACAATTTAATTTTCTGAAATTACTTTAGCCCTTCAAAATTCATTTCCTACCATTAAAGGAATTTAGAATAACCCCTGTGTTTGCCAATTGTATTAGAAGAAAATAACACAGACTTTATTTAAGCATAAACTTGCTGAGATTGTTATTACTATAGTACCACTCCATTTACTACAACAATGAAACATAAGTGAACCCTAGCAATTTTTAAATTTTTTAGAAGCTAAAGTTAACTTCAGAAAAAATTCTTCACAGTTATTCCTTAAAGGTCTCCTGATGACCTGAAAGAATGTTTGTTCTTTTCAAAGCACTTAAAATACTACAAGAATGAAACTTAGGTTCTGTGGACAATCTGGCTTAATATTTACAACAAAGATTAATGAAAACAGCATCAAATTCCATTAAAATTGATAAAAGTTCTGCCTGAATATGGTTTACAAGTCAAAATTAAAATAAATAATGATTAGTTAATACTACAAATAAAAATAAAATTAGATTACAGTGTTAATGTCTTTAAATATTTAAATAAATATAATCAAATAATGTTACTGTGGTAACCCATTATTGTTTTAATCAACAAAATAAAATGTTTTAAGTAATGAAAATTTATGCTCTAGAGAATTATAAAGCAGTAAAATACTTCAGGAAATTAGTAGTTCAAAAAAAGTAAATTGTGTTGTACTTTGGGAAGATGAAAAACCTTTTAATGAGGAAGAATGTGCTGAGTTTTGATCCTGTTCAAATGAAAATGGAAAACTAAAATCATCTTTTCCAGTTGAAGAATCTGATGGAAAAGAAAATGTAAAAGCATCTTCAGGTTTCCCAAATAAGCTTCCTGCTGCTCAAAAACTATGCTGAGAATGCTCCCATCTCAAGCCTTTGCACCCTCTGCTTAGAAAACTTTATTTACCCTGTAGCGAGTATTCACACCTCCTTCAGGTCTCTGCAGAAATGCTGCCTTTTAGTAAAGCTTGTGACACAGCAACCACCTTTCCAACCCAAGTATTCCCTATTGCCCTTATTCTTTACTTTTCACAGCGTTTTACGTTACCAATGTCTTGTGGTGGGAGGGGATTTAAATTTCCTACAGAATAATTTTCACTAAACTGATCTGATGGGGTTTCTGAATCAAATATAGAAGGATCAAGTAAATTCAATCCAGGTGATCGAGATGTATAATTCATAAGAAAAGAAAATCCAGGGGGTTCCTTTTGTGCTTGACCTTCAGGTACTGTATTCCTGTTTATTTCAAGTGAGGGGGTTTGGGGGAACTGTAATTTCTCCAAAGTTTCAGGTGTTTTCACAACTTCAGGAGTTCTTAAAAATACAGAGATTTCAGGAGTTTCTGGAAATTTTTCAGTCTTTTCTTCAGCTTGTTCACTATTATTTTCTTTTGGCTTCTCAAAATTTTCTGTAAATATAGCCTGTGAAGTACATTTTGACTCTCTTAATTGTCTTACTGTCCCTTTATTTCCATACTCAGCACCTGCATCTCTTTTTTCAAACCGTTGACAGCAATTTGATTGTTTCTGTGGAGTTAACAATCTGAGTTGCATAAAATTTTGTGAACTTTTAATAGCTGGAACATGTGAACATTTTAAATGGTTATTCACAGCCGTGTCACTAAATACATGTGTATAATTTTCTTTTTGTCAGAAGTCAATACAGACAAATCTTGACTGCTTCACAGAACCTTCTTTTTTATCTGTAACTCTTGGTTCTGAAGGATGCATTTTTACTGGTCTATCTTCTGAGATTCATAAGGAAGAAACAGCTGAGGGATAAGGGGGCCATGATGGCGGCTTAGCGAGGTGTGAATTTAGTTTGCCCTCCAGAGCAGCTAATAAATAGCCAGGAACAGTACAGAACAGCTCCTGGGGCCACGTCAGTGACCGGACACACAGCGTACCCCAGACTGGACCAGCTGGACCGGCTGCGAGCACCCCCCAGAACCGTGAGTTCCCAAAGCTGTGGCGTCCAGCGCCCCTCCCCCACAGGCTGCTTCCCAGAGGGGAGAGGAAAGAGAGTTTACCAGCAGCAAGGGCTGAGAGCAGCAAATCTCCATTTGTGGAATTAATTCACAAATTCTGACTACTAAAAATAGGCCCCCAACTCAGCTCAATCTTGAGTAAAAGCAGAGGTCACTGGTTTTCACCCTGGTGCAGAGGGCAGGGCTGAAGGGAAAAGAAAAGAAAAAAAAACAGAGGGTTTTTTGGCTCGGAAAAGGTCTGGGCCCTGGAAGAAAGGAAGGGGCACATAGGACCTGTAGATACTCGAGCAACGTACCAACTTAAGTTCTTGATTGGCAAACCCAAGGAACGGGGTTCCTGCTCTGAAAAGGATTTTTCTCTTTAGTTTTGGTGGCTGTGTTTCTATGGCTTGACTGCTCTTTGGATACAGCTGCAAGGCTTCTTAGGCTCCACTGCCCCAGACATAGGCAGAATTAAGCTTGTCTGAGTGTTTGTTTGGAGCCTGTGCCTTCCCCAGGAGCGCGGTGGGGCCCAGCTCAGATGGAATCCCTCCCTCAAGGAGTTCAGACCCCAGGGTCTGGAAAAGTGAAGGAATTAAAACCAGACTCCAACCTCTCCTCTGTCTTGACCCCAGCAGAGACAGTCAGCTGAAGTTAAAGGTACTGCATCACTTTATGCTGGTGAGACCCACAGCAGACAAATGCCACATATTAGGCAGGATAAGAAAAACAGAGAGCCCAGAGGCTTCATAGGAAAACCTTTCAATCTGCTGGTTCTCACCCTCAGGGAAAACTGACGCAGGTGACTCCTCCTGACAGGAGGCCAGTTTGGTCTAAGAAAATCTGGCTGGGGTCTATAATACGAAGTACACCCTCCTAAGGGGGAAAAAGGCACCATACAGACAGGGCAAGAAACAAGAAAACAAAAACTGAAAAATTCTGATCTGTTAAACAAAAGCTAAGCTATAGGTCTAGAATAAGCTGAACTGAATGTCAAAGAACAGACAGACAACAGAGTCATCCACCAAGAAAATCCTAGGTAAAAAAGAAAGTGAAAACAATCTCCAGAATAAACTAATTAAGCTAATTAAATGCCTAGATGCCAGCAAAAAATAAAGAATCATACTAGGAAAACTGAAGATATGGGCCAGTCAAAGGAACAAACTAACAACTCAAATGAGATATAGGAGTTGAAACAATTAATTCAGAATGTTTGAACAGACATGGAAAACCTCATCAAAAATCAAATCAGTGAATTGAGGGAGGATATAAAGAAGGCAAGGATAGGAATGAACAAAAAGGAGAAATCAAAAGTCTGAAAAAACAAATCACAGAACTTACGGGAATGAGAGGCACAGTAGAAAAGATGAAAAAAAAACAATGGAAACCTACAATGTCAGATTTCAAGAGGCAGAAGATAGGATTAGTGAACTGGAGGATGGGATATCTGAAATCCGACAAGCAAAAGAAAATATAGGAAAAAGAATGGAAAAATATGAGCAGGGACTCAGGGAATTTCATAACAACATGAAGCCCATGAATATACATGTTGTGAGTGTCCCAGAAGGAGAAGAGAAGGGAAAAGGAGGAGAAAAACTAATGGAGGAAATTATCACTGAAAATTTCCCAATTCTTTTGAAAGACTTAAAATTACAGATCCAAGAAGTGCAGCATACCCCAAACAGAACTGATCCAAACAGATGTACTCCAGGACACTTACTAATCAGAATGTCAGATGTCAAAGAGAAAAAGAGAATTTTGAAAGCAGCGAGAGAAAAGCAAGCCATCACATACAGGGGAAGCCCAATAAGTCTATGTGTAGATTTCTCAGCAGAAACCATGGAGGCAAGAAGACATTGGGATGATATATTTAAATTACTAAAAGAGAAAAACTACCAACCAAGAATTCTATATCCAGCAAAACTGTCCTTCAAAAATGAAGGGGAATTAAAACATTTTTCAGACAAAAAATCACCGAGAGAATTTGTGATCAAGAGACTGGCCCTGCAAGAAATACTAAAGGGAGCACTAGATACAGAAAAGAAAAGACAGGAGAGAGAGGTGTGGAAAAGAGTATAGAAATGAAGACTACCAGTAAAGGTAAAAAGAAGAAAAATTAGATATGACATATAAAATCCAAAAGGCAAAATGGTAAAAGAAAGTACTGCCCATACAGTAATAATACTAAATGTTAATGGATTAAACTCCGCAATCAAAAGACACAGACTGGCAGAATGGATAAAAAAAGCAGGACCCATCTATATGTTGTCTACAGGAAATGCATCTTAGACCCAAGGATAAACATAGGCTGAAAGTGAAAGGTTGGGAAAAGATATTCCATGCAAATAGCAATCAGAAAAGAGTAGGAGTAGCTATACTAATATCCAACAAATTAGACTTCAAATGTAAAACAGTTAAAACAGACAAAGAAGGACACTATGCATTACTAAAAGGAACAATTCAGCAAGAAGACATAACAATCATAAATATTTATGAACCAAGCAGAATGCTCCAAAATACATGAGGCAAACACTAAAAACACTGTAACACATCTACCATAATAGTTGGAAACTTCAATTCCACCCTCTCATCAATGGACAGAACATCTAGACAGAGGATCAATAAGCAAACAGAGAATTTGAATAATAGAATAAATGAGCAAGACTTAACAGGCATATATAGAACATTAGACCCCACAACAGCAGGATATAACTTTTTCTCAAGTGCTCATGGATCATTCTCAAGGATAGACCATATTCTGGGTCACAAAGCAAGTCTAAATAAATTTTAAAAGATTGAAATCATACAAAATACTTTCTCAGATCATAAAGGGATGAAGTTGGAAATCAATAATAGGGAGAGTGCCAGAAAATTCACAAATATATGGAGGCTCAACAACACACTCTTAAACAACCAGTGGGTCAAGGAAGAAATTATGAGAGAAATCAGTAAATATCTTGAGGCAAATGAGAATGAAAAGACGACATATCAAAATTTACAGGATGCAGCAAAGGCAGTGCTAAGAGGGAAATTTATTGCCCTAAATGCCTATATCAAAAATGAAAAAAGAGCAAAATGGAGGATTTAACTGTCCACTTGGAAGGACTAGAGAAAGAACAGCAAACTAACCCCAAAGCAAGCAAAAGGAAAGAAATAATGATGATTAGAGCAGAAATAAATGAAAATGAAAACAATCGAGAAAATTAACAAAACCAGAAGTTGGTTCTGTGAGAAAATCCATAAGATTGATGGACCCTTAGCAAGGTTGACAAAAAGAAGAGAGAGGATGCAAATGAGTAAATCAGAAATGGAAGAGGAGACATAACCACTGAACCCAAAGAAATAAAGGAAGTAAAAAGAGGATACTATGAACAACTTTATGCTAATAAACTCGACAATGTAGATGAAATGGACAACTTCCTAGAAAGGCATGAACAACCAATATTGACTCGAGAAGAAACAGATGACCTCAATAAAGCAATCACAAGTAAAGAAATTGAATCAGTCATTAAGAAGCTCCCCAAAAAGAAAAGTCCAGGACCAAATGGCTTCACATGTGAATTCTACCAAACATACCAGAAAGAATTAGTACCAATTCTACTCAAACTCTTCAAAAAAAATTGAAAAGGAGAGAAAGCTACCTAACTCATTCTACAAAGCCAACATCACCCTCATACCAAACCCAGACAAAGATATTACAAAAAAAGAAAACTACAGACCAATCTCTCTAACGAATATAGATGCAAAAATCCTCAACAAAATTCTTGCAAATTGAATCCAGCAGCATATTAAAAGAATTATACACCGTGACCAAGTAGGATTCATCCCAGGTATGCAAGGATGATTCAACAAAAAAACAATTAATGTAATACACCATATCAACAAATCAAAGCAGAAAAAACATACGCTCATCTCAATTGATGCAGAAAAGGCATTTAACAAAATTCAACATCCTTTCCTATTGAAAACACTTCAAAGGATAGGAATAAAAGGGAACTTCCTCAACATGATGAAGAGAATATATGAAAAACCCACAGCAAACATCATCCTCAATGGGGAAAAACTGAAAACTTTCCCCCTAAGATCAGGAACAAGACAAGGATGTCCACTATCACCATTGTTATTCAGCATTGTGTTGGGAGTTCTAGCCAGAGCAATTAGACAAGAAAAAGATATACAAATGCATCAAAACTGGAAAGGAAGAAGTAAAACTCTCACTGTTTGCAGATGATATGATACTATATGTAGAAAATCCTGAAAAATCACAGCAAAACTGCTAGAGCTAATAAATGAGTACAGCAAAGTGGCAGGTTACAAGATCAACACTCAAAAATCTGTAGTGTTTCTATACACTAGTAATGAACAATCTGAGGGCGAAATCAAGAAAAAAATTCCATTTACAATTGTAACCAAAAGAATAAAATATTTAGGAATAAACTTAACTAAAGATAGAAAAGATCTATACAAAGAAAACTACAAGAAATTGTCAAAAGAAATCACAGAAGACCTAAATAAATGAAAGGGCATACCATGTTCATGGATTGGAAGACTAAATATAGTTAAGATGTCAATTCTACCTAAATTGATTTACAGATTCAATGCAGTACCAATTAATATCCCAAAAACTTACTTTTCAGAAATAGAAAAACCAATAACCAAATTTATCTGGAAGGGCAGGGTGCCCTGAATAGCTAAAAATATCCTGAAAAGAAAAAGTGAAGTCAGAGGTCTCACTCTACCTGACTTTAAGGCATATTATGAAGCTACAGTGGTCAAAACAGCATGGTACTGGCATAAAGATAGATATACTGACCCATGGAATAGAATAGAGTGTTCAGATATAGACCCTCTCATCTGTGGACAATTGATCTTTGATAAGGCAGTCAAGCCAACTCACCTGGGACAGAACAGTCTCTTCAATAAATGGTGACTAGAGAACTGGATATCCATATGCAAAAGAATGAAAGAGAATCCATATCTCACACCCTATACAAAAATTAACTCAAAATGTATCAAAGACCTAAACATTAGGTCTAAGACCATAAAACTCTTAGAAGAAAATGTAGGGAAATATCTTATAAATCTTAAAATAGAAGGTGGCTTCCTAGACCTGTTACACCCAAAGCATGAGCACTGAAGAGAGAAAGAAAGAAATGGGAACTCCTCAAAATTAAACACTTTTGTGCATCAAAGAACTTCATCAAGAAAGTAAAAAGCCTACACAATGGGAGATGATATTTGGAAATGCTATATCAGATAAAGGTCTAGTATTCAGAATATATTAAGAGATTTTTCAACTCAACAACAAAAAGACAGCCAACCCAATTACAAAATGGGCAAAAGACTTGAACAGACACTTCTCAGAAGAGGAAATACAAATGGCCAAAAGGCACATGAAAAGATGCTCAACTTCCCTGGTTATTAGGGAAATGCAAATCAAAACCACAATGAGATATCATCTCACACTCACCAGAATGGCCATTATCAATAAAACAGAAAACGATAAGTGCTGGAGAGGATGTGGAGAAAGAGGCACATTTATCCACTGTTGGTGGGAATGTCAAATGGTACAACTGCTGTGGAAGGCAGTTTGGCGGTTCATCAGGAAGCTAAGTATAGAATTGCCATATGACCCGGCAATACCATTGCTTGGTATTTACTCAGAGGACATGAGGGCAAAAACACAAATGGACGTTTGCACACCAATGTTTATAGCAGCATTATTTACATTTGCCAAGAGATGAAAACAGCCCAAATGTCCATCAACAGATGAGTGACTAAACAAGCTGTGGTATATACATACGATGGAATATTATGCAGCTGTAAGATAGAATAAAGTTATGAAGTATGTAACAACATGGATGGACCTTAAGGACATTATGCTGAGTAAGATTAGCCAGAAACAATAGGACAAATACTGTATGGTCTCACTGATATGAACTAACATTAATGTATGAACTTGGATAATTCCAGTTAAGAACAGAGGTCATCAGGAGATAGAAATAGGGTAGATATTGGGTAATTGAAACTGAAGGGATACAAATTGTGCAACGGGACTGTTCTAGTTTGCTAGCTGCCAGAATGCAACACACTAGAGATGGATTGGCTTTTAATACAAGGGGATTTATTTCATTAGTTCTTTAGAGGAAAGGCAGCTAACTTTCAACTGAGGTTCTTTCTTAGGTGGGAAGGCATATGGTGATCTCTGCTGGCCTTCTCTCCAGGCCTCTGGGTTTCAACAACTTTCCCCAGGGTGATTTCTTTCTGCATCACCAAAGGCCTGGGCCCAGTTGTGAGTGTTGAGATGAGGTATACTGAGCTGCTTGGGCTGTGCTGCATAGTACTCTCTCATTTAAGCAGCAGCCAATTAAGTCAAACATCATACACTGCAGCAGGAACACCTCCTAGCCGACAGCAGATGTCATCAGCAACAGATGAGGCTCACGTACCATTGGCTCATGTCCACAGCAATAGAACTAGGTGCCTTCACCTGGCCAAGTTGACAACTGTATCTACCACAGGGACTGGTTGTAGAAATTCAGAAATGGATAGCACAATACTACCTAACTGTAATACAATAATGTTAGAATGCTGAATGAAGCTGAATGTGAGAATGATAGAGGGAGGAAGCCTAGGGGCACAAATGAAATCAGAAGGAAAGATATATGATAAAGACTGAGTTGGTATAATCTAGAAATGCCTAGAGTGTATAATGATAGTGACTAAATGTACAAATTTTAAAATGTTTTGCATGAAGAACAAGGGAATGTCAATAATGCAGGGTGTTGAAAATGGATGGTAATTAATATTTTAAAACTTTAACTTATGTATGAGACTAAAGGAAAAAATATTTATTTGGTACAAAATTTATATTTTGACTAACACATTTCCTAATACAACTTATATGGACAGCTTAATTGAACACAATAAGTATATGGAACCTTGAGTAGGGCATGAGATTTTGTAGATTTGTCCAGAGCGATGCCTTGATAAATCCCAGAAGGATTTAAATGGTGAATAAAAAAGTATTTGCAAAGTCCCCTTGGGGGAATGGTGAAAAAGGGGGAAAATGCAGCTTCCCCAGGTGGAGAATTCTTGATATTCTCACAAGCAGTGGGGACAATCAGTGCAATAGGCTAAGCCCCCAATCATAGGGTTTGTTCATATGAAACTTAACCCCACAAAGAATGGGCTTAAGCCTACTTAAAATTAGGCTGAGGAGTCACCCCCAAGAGAGCCTCTTTTGTTGCTCAGATGTGGCCTCTCTCTCTCAGTCAACACAACGAGCATATTTAATGCGTAAGAATAACCTTCAGGGTAACCTCTCGACTCTGTTTGAAATCTCTCAGCCATTGACACTTTTATTTTGTCTCATTTTGCTCTTCCCCTTTTTTGGTCAAGAAGGTTTTTTTCAATCCCTTGGTGTTGAGTCCCAGCTCATTCTAGGATTTCTGTCCCACATTTCCAGGAAGATCCACACCCCTGGGAGTCATGTCCCAGGGTTTGAGCGTTTTTATTCAATACAAGTATATGTTCGTCATTTTAAAAAATTCTGTCTTTCAATCCTTTTCCCTTTTCTATATTTTTATTCTTTTCTTCCAGAATCTCTGAAAGATTCTTAGTTTCATAAAGTCTTGCAATCTGTATTAATTTGTTGACTCATATCTTCTTTAGTACACGTCTTACTTATACTGGAAAACAAATTCTAGCAAAAGTCTGTCCAAACTGACAAATAAGCTGTCATTCTTCTTGGATACTGTCTCCCTTCCTGCCCACTTCAACCGCCCTCTTGAGCATTCTTGATATTTCCATTTTTCATTTAGTCCAGCTAACTATCAATGTCCCATTCCATTTACCAGCTTAGAAAATCTGGCCAGAAAGTCTACATCTTCTTCCTGGTCAATGCTGAAAAACCCTGCAGACTGTAATACTTGACACAAAGATTCTATAGTTCCATTTTATCAACAGGATCCATGCCTTTATTTATAATTTCAAATAAACAGTCACATGCTTCTTCCTGTTCAACTTCTATTGACATATGATGTAGCAGCATATTTATACACCTATCATTGGCTATAAGGGATAAGTCTTTCCAAGAGACATAAGCCCCAACTACATCAAGGCACTGACATCTCACTTCTGAATTAGTATATTGATAATTTTACAAGGTTGAGTACCATGATTCCACCAGATCTGGAATGCACTGCTCCCTCAGGGTATCTTTTATTAGGGTTCTCCTACGAGCCTCCTCTGATGTATACGCCACGTCACGATCCACCAACTCTGAATGAATAGCCATGGGGATTCAGAGGTACAAACCCATGCCCCTTGGACTTAGGTCCACTACTGAGAGAATGTCAAAAAAAGAACTTGGGCCATTTAGTGAGATATTCTGTAACAGAGCAAAGCAAAGACTTGGGCAGCTTTATTTCATATAAAAGCCTTCTCTAGTTGGGATTCAGCTTCTGAGCTTGAAGCCAAGTTATGGAGCATCTCCCGAATTAGCTGTTGTTGCACAGTAGTTAGTTCTGAGTATTTGTATTTAACTTGACGTTCTAGTATGTGAAAGCAGGAAAACTTTATGTGGTCATCACTATTTGTCCTCTGGGCTAGAGCTTCTGCACAAATTGCCAGGCATCTGGGGAAATCTTTATCTGCTCAAAATTGGCCAGGCCCTTTGTCTAAAGTCTATCAGCATTTGGATTTAGCCCTAAAAGAGGCTGTTCATCCATCCCTGCTGCTATACCTGGATTTTTTTTTAATTATTATTACAATACATCTAATCCCACAGAAGAATCCACAAACATCTTCCCTATCACTCCATCCCGCCTCCCTGTCTGCACTCCCAAGGGTTGGTCAGCAGAGCGGAGTGATGCTGCATGCAGGGAGCCAGCAGGGTGGCCCTCGTCCTTGTTGCCATGGCCGCCAGCGATCAAGTTGGCCGGGGTGTGTGCCTCTCTACATTTTGTGTCCCTTGGTACCTTGTCTTGTGTGGTACAGAGCAGGCAGCCAGCCAGTGGGCGGGTGGCGTTGGTGCCCCAGTAAAGGAAAGAGGGGCACCAACGCTGTGAGAGTCGGTTAATGCACTGTCCAAGACCAGCAGCCACGTGGAAAGCATGGAGTAGCCCGTGGGCTGGTACCAGGGGCCTACAGCTCCCCTCCTTCTACAACTGTTTATTGATTACTGATCACCTACTACACACAAGGTACTGAGTGAGGTCTTCAAGTAGTTTACAATTCTAGTGAGGAAGACCAAAGGAAAGAAGCAATAGGGTAATTAAAGGATGCTATGGGAACATTTAGAAAAGCTAAAAGGCCATCTAATCCAGACTTGGAAGTTTAAGGGAGGCTTCCCAGAGAAAATTATTTATTTTTATTTTTTTATTAAAAAGAAACTGAGACCTGACAGTTGAGTAGGAGTTAGCAAAGGGTGATGGGAAGTGCCCAGGCAGAGGGTACTGAATGCATGAAAGTTCAGAGGCAAAGAGCATGTTTCATTCAGAGAGCTGAAGAGAGTACACATGGAGTGATGAAAGACGAAATAAGGGAAGTAAGCAAGAACCTGGGCCATTTACATGCAGGGAATCAAGAATTGAGATGGGCAATCATTCACAAAAAGATGGTAACTTTGAAAAATATGTTTGAGCATTTTTAAACATATTTACAAATAACTCAGGTTATATAGAAAAACTCCTGATGGAAAACTGAAAATGCTGAGAAGTGAATAATGATAAAAATTCTACATATTAAAACTTGTGGGACACAGCTAAAGGGAAGCATATAAACTTATTACAACCTTCCATACTTGTTTATAGAAGGTAGGTTGGCAATTGGCTTGGGAAAAGAGCAATGAAATAAAACCTAAAGAAAAAAAGAACAGTACAAACTGAATAATATTAGGAATTTTTAAATGCATATAGCAGAGGCAGCAATAATTGAAAAAGTAATGCTCTGAACAACTTTATGTCAGGAAATTTGAAATGGATAGTGTTTTACTTTGCTAAAGCTGCCAGAATGCAATATAACAAAAACAGAATGGCTTTTAAAAGGGGGGATTTACTAAGTTGCAAGTTTACAGTTATAAGGCCATGAAAATGTCCAAACTAAGGTATCCAGGGAAAGACACCTTCATTCAAGAAAGGCCGATGACGTTTGGGGTTTCTCTCTCAGCTGGAAAGGCACATGGTGATTTCTGCTAGCTTTCTCTCCAGGCTTCTTCAATGGCTTCCCTGGGGGCATTTTCTTTATGCATCGCCAAAGGTCTCTGGCTGTGTGGGCTCTGTTGGCTCTATTTGAAAACAACATATCTGGTAAGGGATCAATATCCAAAATAGATAAAGAACACCTACAACTTGACAACAAAAAGACAGACAACCCAATTTTAAAATGGGCAAAGGACTTAAATAGACATTTCTCCAAAGAAGATATACAAATGGCCAATAACCACATGAAAAGATGCTCAACTTCATTAGCCATTAGGGAAATGCAAATCAAAACCACAGTGAAATACCATTTCAACACATACCAGAATGGCTACTATTAAAAAAAATGGAAAAAATAAATGTGGGTGAGGATGTAGAGAAAATGAACACCCATTCACTCTTTAGTGGGAATGTAAAATGTTGCAGCCACTGTGGAAAACAGTTTGTCAGTTCTTCAGAAAGTACAGAATTACCATATGACCTTGTGATAGCATGTCTAGGCATATACCCAAAAGAATTAAGGCGGGAACTGGAACAGATATTAGCACACAGTTGTCTTTGACATCATTATTCATCATAGCCAAAAGGTAGCAGCAATTCAAGTGTCCATGAACAGATGAATGGCTTAACTAAATGTGGTGTATATGTTCAATTGACTATTATCCAGCCATAAAAAGGAATGGAGTTCTAATGCATGCAACAAAAGGAACAAACCTTGAAGAGGCCATGTTGAGTGAAACAAGCCAGACACAAAAGGAAAAATATGATCTCACTTTTATGAAATAATTAGAATATACAAATTTATAAAGTCAGAAATTAGAATGCAAGTTGCCAGGGATAGGGTTAAGGAATGGGCAGTTTATGCTTAATTGGTACAGAGTTTCTATTTATGGTGATGGAAAAGTTTTGGTACTGGATGGTGGTGATGGTGGCACAACATTGTGAATGTAATTAAAATCTCCATTTTTTTTTCTTCATCAGCCTTGTCTCCTCTCTGCTCTTCACCCTCCCCTCCTGTAGAAGATTAATAAATATGGCTGAATAAATATACACCGAA
>PVIY010052859.1:0-14997 GCA_004026745.1 Myrmecophaga tridactyla | reverse complement strand
TGAATAATTTTGAATAATAATATAATTTGCCTCCATCAATGACCCCCCTCTCTATCCTGTATCTTCAAATGCTTCCTCTAGTCACACCCTACCCCCAGGATGTAAACAAGCTTCAGTCCCTTTCACTAAAATAAACAACAAATAACTCCTCAAATCCAAGTTCCCTTCTATATATTATCCAGCTTCTCCTCATTTTCCCAAGGTCCTGGAAAGAAGAGTCTGCTACCTCCGTATCCTCTTCAGCACACTTTATTGTGGCTTTTCCTGCTACCACCCTTCACACAAAGCCTACAGTGGCTTTTGCCAATGTTCCCAATACCCCTTCCAGTTGCTAAAGGCAATGAGCATTGTTCGCTTTTCATCTTACTTGGCCTCTTTGCTAAGAAGGTGCTGCTGATCACCCTCTCCATGTTGAGGCTGTCTCTCAACTTAGTGACTTTAATACATGTTCTCCAAGTTGTCCTCCTATCCTTCTGAACACTGACTCGAAGTATCTTTCAAGAACTCCTTTTCCTCCTATTGTAGGAAGTAGGAGGGCCAAAAATTATATCCCCCTTTCACTGCATCAGTTCAAAATGAACTGGGACATATCTAGGCAAAGAAATCAGACAAGTGGATATAAAAACGTTGGCTACATTTATTGTATTGGACACGTGGTAAACAGCAATAATGAACTTTATAAAATTGAAATGTGGGGGAAGGTAGACCTACCCACTCAGTGTCAGATAGTGGTAGACACTCACAGGACTCCCTGGGAACAGAACTTTTATTTTAATTATTGCTTTTCAGATTGCTCTCTATAAGGAAAGTGATGCCGAAGGGAAAGGAGAGGAAAGGACACATCTCCCTTGCTCAATTCCTTCTTCCAAACTCACCAGTCAGATAAGTCACTCCTCTACCCTCCAATTGATGGGGCAGCCTGAGGTCAGCCCTCAGCGTAGAAGTATGAACAAGGAAGGATAAGGTTCTCTCCGCACCCCACCCTCTGCTCCCAATGTCACCCATTTCTTTTAACAGTGGTGTTCCCCAAGGACTCATTCTCCACTGACTTTACAACTAACTCTAGAAGTTCTTGGCATTGTTATAGTCTTCTCAACTCATTTCAGTGTGCATCTGGCCACTGATAATTTTAATAACATGGATTAATTCCCTTTGCAGAACAGGGATATCTCAGGAGGAAGATGTGTAAGAAAGGACCTCTAGGAAAGAAGACCAGGGAGAGGACGCTCTGCTACCTAGTCCAACACCATGCACTTGGCCTCAGGCATGAAAAAAGGGGCTACAAATAAAAAGTAAAGGAGCAGCTTTATGGGGTCTCTTAAAGTTCAGGCAAAACAGTTTGGCCAAAGGGCCACAGGAGGAAGTATGATCTGGATTAGAGAAATAGACAATCTTTCCATTTCTTTAAGGAGCATGGAGTGGTTCTGGCACAGTGGCAGATGTGTTATAAATGGTTCCTTTTGGCTTTGCAGCCTGTGGAGTACCTTGAGATGGTAGGCTATAGAGGAAAGTAGCAGTCACATTAGTGAGTATAAGACATACTGGTGGAAGATGGAGATGGAAAACATGAAAGGTCCCTCTCTTGCGAGACATTCCGGGGAATCTTAGAAAATTTGATAGAGATCTTCTGAGGTTCTGCAAAAATGGATGGGGGTATCATAAGCAGAAAAGTTGGGTTTTAATTTCAATGTAACTTTAAACCTATACTTTGAATAAGACTTGGAGAAACATTGGAATGACACACAGGACTTTTCATGGATCCGGCCCCTGCCTATCTCTCTTGTTTTTTCTAGTACCACCATTTTTAGAGTTTTTTGAGCTCATGCAACATATAAGTGATAGGATAGAAGCACACATTTTTTTTGGTGCTGTAAATCAGGGGTTGGCAAACTCTTTTCTATCTAGAACCATATAACAAATATTTGGGGCTTTGTTGGCCACATAGTCTCTATATTTTGGGCTTTGTGGACAGCAAGAAAGCAGCCATAGACTATGCCTAAATCAACACAGTGTGGTTGTATCTCAATGAAACTTTATTTAGGAGAGCTAAAATTTGAATTTCATATAATTTTCTTGTGTCAGGAAATATTTTTATTCTTCTGAGATTTTAAGCCATTAAAAATATGTAAAGACCATTTTTAACCATACGAAAACAGTCTGGGTACAAACAGGTGGCAGGCCAGATTTGGTCCGTGGGCCACAGATAGTTCATTTCTGCTTTAAATCATCGTATGCCCAAATTCCTCTCTTGGGGCTTGCTTGTCCTGCTTCTTTGTTGGTTTTAATTTGTTTTTGGTGTTTTTTTTAAATTAAAATATGAGTTATTGGATTTTCTTTAATGTTTTCTTCGGTGGAAAATAATTTCTCACCTTTCCAGAGTGGCATTTAGCCAAACATAAGAATGTTATGGCTTATGGAGGTGCCAATTAGAGCCCATTACAGTCTGTCTACCCTGCTGTAACAGAAACATTTGGTAGAACTTGACTTCTTGTTCTTTCAGCCCCTTTTCTGTTTTTTGTTTTTTTTTCTCTCTCACTATTCTGTAGCACATCCCTCTCTGTTAAGGTCATTCCTTTATAACTGGATGGGAAGACTGATGCTAAGCAAAGTGAAGTCTTTAGAAAATGACCCTTCAGTTCCTTACTACATGGAAATATCAGGTGAACCCTAGAACAATCCTTTCGTGTTCTGAAAATGAGAAATTAAAGGATCACATAGACACTGCGGTATGGAAACCTTCTTGTAGGAAACACCCAAATAAAGTGATATTGTCAGGGTTCAGTTCTGACACTTGTAAAATTGTGAAAGACATGGAACTTATTTTCTGAGCACTTTCATCCTTCCTTAGAATCCTTTATGCCCCTTTAGCATATGCTTACCTACCTTGCACCCTCAGGCACCAAAGTTCTCAAAACGTCCTTTGTTCAGCTACTCAGATCCAAGTCATAAGCAGAATGGCTTTCAGTATTTCAAAACTGTAGGATGAGATCTCTGCCCTTTCTGACAAATGGCAATACGTAAATTTTGACAAAAAAAAAATGCTACTTGCCCATTCTAATATCCATCTAATACCCTTCTTCTCCCCAAATTGTTACCATCTGACCATGTTGTGAATAAGGGTATGTAAGTGGAACTACTATTTAGCAGCCTTTATGAAATACATTGAGGCAGCTGAAACACATTTCTGTTGCTTTTTCTGTTTGTCCCCTTTTCCTTGAAATAAAGATGTGGTGGTTGACGCTCCAGTAGCCCACCTTGACAATAAATATGAAGGCCACTCATTAAGGATGGTGGATGGATAGCTGGAAGGAACTTTGGTCTCTGATTTTATATTGAGACCAAATAAGCTCTGAAATACTTCTGGATTTCTTTTACATGGGTGAAAAATAAACCTTTACCTTATTTAAGCAATTCTTTTATTTGATTGGGTTCCTATTATACATAGCTCTACCCAACTTTAACTGATTCAATAATCAAGCTAGCCAAATTGATATGGGCAGACATAATGACTCTCTGACTTTTTTAATCAGTTCAGCTCATACACCACCAGGCACCCAGTGGCTGGTAAAGGTGAGCAAAGCCTCCTCCTAGACAGTCCCAGCAATTGCCTGGTTCCTACTTGCCTGCTCCAGATCAGTCCTTAGCTCAGCTCTAAACTTGGGGTTCTTTCATCTTATCTGTAGAGACAGGCTAGGATAGAAATCAGGGAGCTCAAATTCTAGACTTCTGCATCATATCTACTTACCCACTTACTAGTGTCAATCCTAGAGTAAGTTAATCTCTTTATACCTCAATTTCCCATCATTAAAACACTGATATGAATAGTAACTACCTCACAGGAGGTTTTTAAGAGAAACAAATAGGATACAGATATACATATACATTTATTTAAAGTAATTAGCTCACACACTGGTGGGGGCCATCAAGTCTGAAATCTGTAGACAGACTCAAAGACTGGAAACTCAGGCAGAAGTTGCTGCACCCTTGAGGCAGAATTCCTTCTTCTTTGGGAAACCTCAGGTTTCTCTCTTAAGGCCTTTCAACTGATTAGATGAGGTCCACCCACTTTGTGGAAGGCAAATTCCTTTATTTAGGGCCAGCTGATTGTAGATGTTAACCACATCTATAAAATACCTTCACAGCAACCTCTAGATCAGTGTTTAATTAAATAAGTGGGACCTATAGACCAGCCAAGTTGACACATAAAACTAACCGTCACATAAGGTTTAAATGAGTTAATGCATCTAACATGCTTAAAACACCCTTTAGCATGAAAAAACAGTGTTATCTAAGTGTATGCTAGTAGTAGTAGTAGTAATATAGTAGTACTTTTTATTTTTTGCATGGGCAGGCACCAGGAATCGAACCCGGTCTCCAGCATGGCAGGTGAGAATTCTGCCACTGAGTCACCATTGCACTGCCCCATTATTACCTTTGATTTCTGGACTTGATGTTGATAGCACGTGATCTACCTAGAACATGGTTCTTTTTTTCTTAATTCATTAGGTTTTTTGGCGGGGGGGGGGCACGGGCAGGCTCTGGAAGTCGAAACTCATTAGTTTTTTTTAATGTTGTTTTAATTATAATAGGAATAACCATTCCCTTTTTTAACACAATTTTTTTAGCCATATTCACATACCATATAATCATCCAAAGTGTACAATCAGTGGCTCACAGTGTCATCATATAGTCATGCATTCATTACCTCATTCAATTTTAGAGCATTTACATTACTTCAAAAAAGTAAACAACAAACAAAAATAAAAGCCCAAATAAAACCTAAAATATCTCATACCCCTTATTCCGCCCCATTATTTATTTATTTGTCTTGATTTTCTTACTCATCTGCCCATAGACTGTATAAAGGGAGTCCCAGTCACAAGGTTTCCACCATCACATGGTCTCACGTAAAGGCCATATAGTTACACAGTCATCATCAAGAATCAAGGCCACTGATTAAAGTTCAACAGTTTCAGGTATTTCCTTCTAGCTATTCTAATACACTAAAAACTAAAAAGGCACGGCTATATAATGCATATAAGAATAACCTTTGGAATGACCTTTCAACTCTGTTTGAAACCTCTTAGCCACTGAAACTTTATTTTGTTTCATTTCTTTTCCCTCTTTTTTTGTAAAGAAGAAATTATCAATCCCATGATGCTAGGTCCTGGTTCATCCCCTGGAGTTAGGTCCTATGTTGCTAAGAAGATTTACATCCCTGGGAATCATATCCCACATAGCGGGGAGGACAGTGAGTTCACCTGCCAAGTTAGCTTAGAGAGAGAGGCCACATCTGTGCAACAAAAAAGGTTCTCTGGGGGTGACTCTTAGGTATAATTATTAGTAGGCTTAGCTTCCCCTTTGCAGAAATAAATTTTATTAGGACTGTCCGGCATACATTTGGCTTATTAAATTAGGTTTGGCTTATTAAATTAGGAATTTCTAGTGCAAAAATAACAGGAATTCCCCAGGTGGGGAAGTTTAATATTTCCACATTTTTCCCCAGTCCCCCAAGGGGACTATGCAAATGCTTTTTTATTTTATGTCCAGATTATTCTGGGATCAGGGTATTACATTAACCTGTCAAAATAACAAGATCTGTTTCCATCTTCAAGCTTTCATGCAATTATGCTGGTTGAATAAACTTACCATACAGGTTAAATTAGCTAATGTGCTACAGAAAATATAAATTTTGTACCAAATAAACATCTTTTCCTTTGGTCTCACACAAGAAGTTGAAGTTTTAAAATACAGTCCGTATCATCCTTTACCCTGTATTCTGATTTACCTTAGTCCTAACCACATCTGCTTCATTCATATCTCTAATTGAAGTCTGATCTCTTTTTCAGCTTCTCTAACAGTTGCTGTATAGAATAATGCTGACTTTCATAGCTGCAGAACCCTAACTCTGAGTCTCAGGTGTCACACAGATACCAAAAGTTCCAGGAAACAACAAGGTTATACACAAAGAGTTCAGCATCTCAGAATCTAGAAACAACAGTTAAAACTCAGAAATAGATGTGACTGCTGTAAAAACTTGCAAAATAGGAACCTTATTTGACTCAAAATAATGTCCTCAATATTCATTCTCCTAGTTGCATGCCTCACAACTTTATTCCTTCTTGCAGCTGCTCAGCATTCCATTGTATGTATACACAATTCACCCTTCTGCTCATCAGTTGATATAAACTCAGGCCAACCCAATCTATTGCAAATCATGGATACTGCTGCCATAAACACCAATGAGCAAATGTCCATTCGTGACCCTGCTGTCAGTTCCTCTAAGTATATACCTACCAAAGGGGTTGTAGATCAGATGGCAACCTTATAGCTAGCCTCCTATGGAAAAACCACATTGCACTCCAGAGGGGCTACACCAATCTACTTCCCTACCAAGAGGGAATAGGTATATCTCTCTCTCCCTGTTTTCTCCAGCATTTGTATCTTTCTGTTTTTTTTCAAACAGTTTAATTCACAAACCATTGCAGTCCATCTTAGGTAAACACTCAATGGCTCCTGATATAATCACATAATTATGCATTCACCATTACAATCTATAGGAGAACATTTCCATTTCTTCCACAAAATAAGAAGAAAAGGAAAAAAGAAAAAGAAAAAAAAAAGATTAAAAAAAGGAGAAACATTAAATTGATATCTCTTTTAGTCTCCAGTATTTTATAGCAGCTAGAAGTAAAAACCTAAAATTGTGGAATTGTAACCCATGTCAAACACTGAAATATATTCTACAACTAATTGTAGTGCTGTGCTTTGAAATTTATAGCTTTGTTGTATATATGATATTTTTCACAAAAAGGAAGGAAAAAAGGTCAATCATCATGATAAAAAACATTTAAGCCCTCTAGCCGCCTATATTCTGGAGCAGCTAGAAAGAAAAATCTGAGAGGATTGTATGGTAGCCCATGACAAACTCTGGGATCTGTGTCCTATAACTACTTATTGAAGAGTGCTTTGAAAACTATTGCTTTTTTATTTCTTTGCTTTGTATATATGTCATACTATACAATAAAAAAAATTAAAAATAAAAAAGGAGAAACAACACCACCACCGAGAATCCCATACCCCTCCCTATATTACTCTCTTCTTGACATTTAGCTTGGGTGTATTACCTTTGTTACACTTAATGGAAGCATATTACAATGTTATTGTTAACTATAGAACCTAGTTTGCACTGATTGTATTTTTTCCATGTACCCCATTTTCTGCATATCCTATTTTCAACACCTTGAAATGTTGACATTCATTTGTTCTCCTTCATGTGAAACTTTATATATTTTTACATTTAATCATCATTGTCCACTCCAGGTTTTGCCAAGTTATTAAGTTCCAGTTTTTATCCTTTATCTTTCCCCTTGGTGTCATATATGCCCCTAGCCTTCCTTCTTCAACCATACTCACACTCAGCTTTGTTCATTATACTTACAATATCATACTCTCTTTTTACCCTTGCTGATGGTCTTCTTTTCTACATGCTTCTCCAGACCTCTCTCCTGTCCTTCTCTATTTGCCTATAGTGCTTCAGTTAGTATTTCTTGTACAGCAGGTCTCTTATTCACAAACTCTTTCAGTGTCTGTCTGAAAATATTTTAAACTCTCCCTCATTTTTGAAGGACACTTTGCTAGATATAGAATTCTAGACTGGCAGTTTGTCTTTTTCAGTATCTTAAATATATCATATGACTACCTTGTCACCTCCATGGTTTCTGCTGAGAAATCTGCACATAGTGTTATCGAGCTTCCCTTGTATGTAGTGGATCATTTTCTCTTGCTGCTTTCAGAATTCTCTGAAATGTGGAAGACAACATTGACTGATTACTAAGTGTTTTGGAGTAGGTCTATATGGATCTATTCTGTTTGGGGTATGCTGAGCTTCTTAGACTTCTCATTTTATGTATTTCATAAGAGTTGGGAAATTTTCAGTGATTATTTCCTACTTATTTTTTCTGCTCCTTATCCCTTCTCTTCTTCTTCTGGGACACCCATAACATATATATTAGTGTGCTTTATGTTGTCATTCAATTACATGAGACCCTGTTCATATTGTTTCCATTCTTTTCCCTATCTGTTCTTTTATATGTTGGATTGCAGATGTTCTGTCGTCTAGTTCACTAATTCTTTCTTCTGCCTCTTCAGATCTGCTGTTGTATGTCTCCATTGTGTTTTGCATCTCTTCTATTGTGACTTTCATTCTCATAAGTTCTGCCATTTGTTTTTCCAATCTTTTGAGCTCTTCTGTATGGTTACCCAATGTCTTCTTTATATCCCTCATCACTTTTACCATATCTTCCTATACCTCATTGATTTGATTTTTTATTTGATTTAGAAGATTTGTTTGCCAAATCTTAATTAGTTGTTTCAACTCCTGTATCTCATTTGAAGTGTTTGTTTATTCCTTTGACTGGGCCATATCTTTCTTCATAGCATGATTTATGATTTTTTGCTTGTGCCTAGACATCTGATTTCCTTGGTTAATTTATTCTGGAGGTTGTTTTCTCTATTTTATCTAGGGATTTCTTGTTGGTTGGCTTTGTTCTCTATATGTTCCTTGGCATTCAGTTCAACTTATTCTAGACCTTTAGCTTTGCTTCTGCTTAATTGATCAGAATTTTTGAGCTCTTGTTTTTCTGGATCTTTCCCTGCCGAACATGATCAACCTCAATCAGATTTTCCCAGAAAAAGCTGGCCCAGATTTCAGGTGGAACGTGTAATCAGTATTAATTTTCCATGAGGATGAGACTCAGCAGTTATCAAATTTCCGTATGGCACCTCTAGACGGTGCTTTTCTTGTCCTGCCCAGCAAGATGATGCTTGTCAGTCATCAGCTTCTCCCCACTCCCCAGAATAAAGTGCTGTGGTGCCTTTAATTCTCAGCAGACCTTGTGCCTGCCAAGGATGTAGTTGAAACAGAGGCTGAGGTAGAATGTAGGCCTAAACTATTTCTGTTTTTCTGGCCCTGGGGACTGAATTCTCTAAATGAGAAGTGTCACTTTTACTGCCCCTGCCACACATACCTTTTCTTAGGGAAGATATGCCCTGTAGAGAATTTTCTCCTTCACCTGACCAGTTACTTTATCTCTCAGACACTTTTTGACTCTGCCCTTGCCTGGGGCAGTGGTGAAACTTGAAAATGCCTGCAGCTTAATTTAATGAACAGCTAAAAAGTAAAAAGAAGAATAAGAAGAAAGAAAGGAACTGGGATGGGGGAAGTCCTTTTCAGAGCATGACCTCAGCTACCCAGGTTTACCAGTCGAAAGCCAAAGTTGGCTCCTGGTTCTATGTGCCCCTTTTCTTGGGACACAGTCCTTTTCCAGTATTCTGGGCTCAGCCAATTCCAAAAGCCTATGTTTTTTTTGTTTTTTTTTTTCATAAGCCTCACCTTCTCTCTCTTAGGGAGAAACTTCTAGGTTTCTTTAGTGCTTGCTCCAGGTTTATCTGTGCTTGGAACTTGTATTCAGCAATCCAAATTTATTAATTAATTCTGCAATTGGAACTTGATTGAGCTAACTTTCCTTGCTCCTTCTAGAGACTGCTTGTTTTTTCCCATGGGGAAATAACTCCAAAACAGCCTTCTGTGCCAATGCGGGAGGGGCACCAGCCTCCATGGCTTGGGGGACTTACAGTTCTGCAGTGTGATCTCAGCCCTTCCACCCATTCCAGACAGGTGTATATGTATATATATATATATATATATATATATCCCATCACAGGAATCCCCTGAACAGTCGTTTCAGACAGTTCCTGGTTATTTACTAGCTTCCATAGGGACTAACTAAATCCTACAGCTACCTGTGCTGCCATCTTGCCCTGCATATCCATTCAGTTTTAAAAGCATTCAAATTGTACATGTTGATAAAGTAAAAATCAACAAAGTTAGCCTGGAGATTATTCTTATGCATTATATCGCTATCTATTTTTATTTTATGGTGTATTGGAGTGGCTAGAGAGAAGTACCTTAAACTCTTGAGCTGTGTTCCAGTAGCCTTGATTCTTGAAGAAAACTGTATAACTATATGGCCTTCACAATTTGACTTTCTGATTGTGAAAACCTTGTATCTGATGCTCCTTTTATCCAAGGTATAGACAGATGAGTAAAACAAAAAATTATAAAGGTAAATAAAGAAAGAAAGAATAGGGGGCAGGAAGTATAAGGGTAGCTCAGTGGTAGAATTCTTGTCTGCCATGCAGGAGACCAGGTTCAATTCCCAGCCCATACACTTGCTTTACTGAAAAAAAAATTCAACAAATGGTGTTGCAATAACAGGATAGTTACACAGAAAAAGAGTGTAATGAGACTCCCCACCATACAGCCTACAAAATAATAGTAAAAGGGGGACATAAAGAGTAAAAATTGGGTAGCTTGAAATACTGTGGGTCAGTGAGAGGGAGGGGGATGGGAGGTACGAATTCTTTTTCTTCTTTAGATTTCTTTTTTTTTTAGAGCGATGCACATGTTCTAAAAATGAGCATGGTGAAGAATACACAACTATGTGATGATATTGTGAGCCACTGATTATACAACATTGTTGGACTATATGTGTGTGGCTATTTCTCAATAAAAACATTTTTAAAAACTGATGCTTTTTTGTTTAATTTCTATTACAAGTGAGGCTGAGAACATTATTGGAAATGTATCACTCTGTTTACTACTTTTTCTATTGAACATTATTTGTCTATATCCTACCAATATTTGAATCAAGGATTTTAGCTTTCTGTGGCCTGGGCCACCTCTCATTGGTACACCTGCTGTAATTCAGTCCCTTTCTGGTTTCTAATATCATCCACAAAGTTGGCTTGAGAGTTCTAGCTCCAAACTCCCTCTGCTAATGAGGTAGGGGTGGGAATCCAATGGGCTGATTTCGATACAACCATCCAAGAGAGTTAGGTGACCTGATGAAAAACTGTAGACACTTTTGTTCCAAAGCCATGTCTCCTCCATAAGTCAGAAGGACAGGTTATAGAACTCAAGCCTTCTTTAAGCTCTTGTGAGCTCTCACACGGAGTTCCAAGGCCTACAACTATGCCACATTTCCTAGTGAAAAACAGTTATTCTCTTTCTTTAGGGGGACTATGGGGGAAGCCCAACAAGTTCTACCATCCTACTATCACTCTGTGTCTAAGTTGAATCCCTTTGAGAATGGGCGAGTGCAGCAGGGCCCCTTGGGCAATGTGCTTCCTCAACCCGAGTGGAGCATCTATTGCTCATGAGGGTGACTCTAGCTAATAGATTTCCCTGAGCTCCTGGCGTCACCTCTCAGGAGCAACTGTAGCTCCTGACTACACAGAAAATTATAGGGACAGTGGAGGCCCCAAAACATGTTCTAGCTCCAGCTCTACCATCTCTTAGTGTAAGATCTGAGGAGGAATTCTCTGATCTTTCATTCCTACACCTGTGAAATTGAAGAAAGAAGAATATTTGTCCTTTCTACTTCTCAGAATTACTGTGTGGGCCAAATGAGATGCTCTATGTGAAAATATTTTGTAAGCCATAACGGGTTGTGCAATTATCATCATCATCACCATCATCATTAGTTCTTCACTCCTTCTCTTAAGCAGTAGCTTTCAAAGGCAAGAACTCCATAGGTGGTCTCTTCTTAGCATTGCTTTTGGACAGAAGGGACTGTATCTTATGCATCTTTATGTCACGAGAGCTTAGTTCACAGTCTTTCCCTTGACAAATGCTCAATGTTTATTGAGTGACAGATTAATGAAATCAAAGAATACATGAACAAACAAACTGGATGTTTCTTGGTTCTTTCTCTGGCTCTGGAGCACCTCTAAAATTCCTTTATAGTAGAAGACTAAGGTTTTCCCTTAATCCCGTCTTTGAAATAGGACTGGTTAAAAATGTGCAGCCAATTTTAAAGGTCATTTTAAAATAGCCACATAGCCAAAAAGGAGCAGGTTGCACTCTCTGTGAACTGCCATGAAAGGCAGTGCAGTTCTGGAAATGCACAAACTTTAGAGCCATAATAACTAGTTTCAAATCCCTGCTCCACTACCTCAGTCAAGTTACTTAGCCCGCCTCTCCATGCCTCAGTTTCCCCAACTAAAAAATGGAGATAACCATGTTCTTACTGCAAATGAATGCTGTAAGAATTAAGGGAATTAATATATTTAGAACAGTGCCTGAAATAAAATAGGCACTTCATAAATACAGCTATTGTTATTTTGAGGGAATGTAAGTTCAAGACATAGGATGTTGTCAGACATTCTAATTTTTTTTTCCAAAAGGAAACCGGATATCCAGGTTTTTAGGTGAAATTTCCCAATTTTTCAAAATATGCAGGCCAAGAAAAATTTCTCTGTGGGCCATGAGTTTGTTTGGGAGAAAATTTGAAGCACCTTTTCAAGAACTTGTTCAAAGCATTGTGTGTGCAAAACTCTCAACAGGACTCAAACTCTTCTTCGTCATCCCCTAGCATAAAGCATGGTTCAACGCACTATTCTTCATTCAAGGGAGTCCCTTCCCTGTGCATCATAAATGTTGCAAAACCGTTCAAAAGAAACAAAATTCCCCTTCAGAACAAAGAGGCACAGTTATAAATCTGGCTCCAAGAAAATGCCATGCCATTCTATAACCCTCTAAACCAGGTGAGCCATTTGACCAATCAACCAGCCATTATTCACACTTGTCTCACCCACCTGTGCCTTCCTCACCACCAACACTGGCTCTGCACCTATCCACACCCTCCATTTCTTTCAAGTTCCAACTCAATACTCACTGCTCTGTCCCTGACCTTCCCAGCTGATGCCAACTTCCACATTATCTGGGTACATAAGTGTTCAGCTTCCACATTGGGGCCCTGAGTAATTTAAGGAATCAGAATGGCACAAAGAAATTTTCCAGGACTTTGACACCTGGCAGAAGTGGGGATGAATCCAGCTCTGGTATTTGCCAGCTGTGACCTTGGGGAAGTTACTTAATAGTTTCCTCCACAGTCAGGTGAACAATCATAGCTGCTTTGGAGAGCTGTGCAAGGATTAAATCAGATAGTACATGTAAAGTTCAGGCTATAAGGGCTATTATTCTCAGCTTTACCTCTATTTTATTGTAGTTTCATGAATTTTTTTTCTTTTTAAATCCATACTGCCCATCCCTTGAGAATAGAAACTAACTTCCACATTTTTAAATCTCATAAACATGTTTAACACAGGCTATTTACAGTGTAGTCAGTAATCGGTTCTGAAATTATTGGGATGTTTACATAATACTGAGGTCAAAGGCGAAAGGGGCGTGGAATCAGGTTTAAAAAGTTGATGGTTTCAACAGAATTGACATAGTATCATTTAGTGCAGAGGTTCTCAACCCCAGATGCTAAAGAAAAAGCACTCAAGTTTGAATTAGAAAGCCTGAGTTATAGTAATCTTGCTAAGCTGTTGTGTCCTTAGTCAGTAATCCATGCTTAAGAACATCTGACCTGTCTACGTATCAAGGATGTTTTGAAGATCAGCTACCATCATCCATATGGAAATATTCTGAAATGGTGGTATAACATAAAAATGAAAGACCTGAGAATTGTTGGGTAACTTCGACTTCTTTTAATTACCTAGGAAAGGAAGAAAGAGACAGGCTATTTCTCCTGGAAATTACCCAAACACTGAGCATTGTGAAAACTTAAAGCTGTGGTTTACATACATGACCTAAACCTCCTCTGGATACCAAGAGATGATCAAGGATCAGGCTGGCCTTCCCAAGGCTAGGCTGCACCAGGTCAGCTTGCTCCATAAACTCTATCCTTGGACTTGGATTAACGCTGTGGTGACTGATTTCAAAAATATCAATGACATCTAAGAGGAACGAAGGCCAGACACTAACCCAGAAATGTTCTCCTCACATTGGTTGGCTACATGTGAAGAAGATTTGAAATGCAGAGAATTCTGGAGTGCCCATCAATTGAAGTAAACCTAAGCTTCCTCTCTACACAAGGACTATTTTGGAGCATTTTAGGATAATATTGTCTTGGTTTCTTTTCATTCACTTTTGCTATTACACTGTGGAAATTTTTGCCTCTTGACAACTGGAAGTTTGGAAGGAGGTGGAAAATTACCATCTGCTAGCTGTTCCTTGCCTCTTTGAAAGAACCTAATATAAAGGCAGGCGGTCTGGTGTTGAACCATATAGTAAAAAACAAAATGTCTACCATGTTATTTCTGCCAAGTGCTTGCACACTGATGTAGGTTGAAGGAATATATCTGAGGCAGAAGAAAGGCTAGCTAGCTAGTTGCAAAAACAACAACAATAACAAACCTCTACAGGATTACATTGACTGTAGGAGCCGGTGTGGCCCTTGGAGCTCAGCGACTGATTCCATTGGAACATTCAGATTGGATCATCGTACTGACTTACCATATGCAAACTTCCTGGACACTAGTATACAAACCCAGTGACTCTTACTGGGAGGTATGAATTGGTGATCTAAAGACCAAATCCAGCCTTATTTATTTATTTATTTATTTTTGCATGGGCAGGCACCGGAAATCGAACCTGTCTCCAGCACTGCATGCAAGAACTCTGCCACTGCACCACCATCGCCTACCCTGCTGTTTGCTTTTATATTATATTTTGGGGGGCCAAATGATACTTTACCCAAATTTGAGCCAAATTGAAAACATCATTTACAAGTATATTTCTTGCAAGAATCAGATCTGGCACCTATGCTTTCCCAAATGATAACAACCCACTAGCTAGACCTGAGCAATGGTGTCACTTTAGACAGCACATGAGCCTTCAGTTTTATACATCTCTCACTACTTCTTATTATTATCCAACACTGAGGCCAAGACCTGTTAGTTGTCACTTACTACGGAACGTGCATTGTTTTTCTAGTAATTAAGAAATATCTCTTCTATACTTGTCTCCATCAACATTTGGAAAACTAAATAGAAAATTAGAGGACAAAATGTTGAAGGAGGACATACGCAGGCGCACACACACACACACACACACACACACACACACACACAGAGCTGTCGTCATCG
>PVIY010052858.1:0-14987 GCA_004026745.1 Myrmecophaga tridactyla | reverse complement strand
TAGACCTAATGTTTAGATCTTTAATCCATTTTGAGTTGACTTTTGTATAGGGTGTGAGATACGGGTCCCCTTTCATTCTTTTGCATATGGATATCCAGTTCTCTAGGCACCATTTATTAAAGAGACCATTGTGTCCCAAATGAGTTGGCTTGACTGCCTTATCAAAGATCAAATGTCCATAGATGAGAGGGTCTATATCGGAGCACTCTATTCGGTTCCATTGGTCAATATATCTATCTTTATGCCAGTACCATGCTGTTTTTACCACTGTGGCTTCATAATATGCCTTAAAGTCGGGTAACGTGAGACCTCCAGCTTCGTTTTTTTTCCTCAAGATACTTTTAGCAATTCAGGGCACCCTGCCCTCCCAGATAAATTTGCTTATTGGTTTTTCTATTTCTGAAAAGTAAGTTGTTGGGATTTTGATTGGTATTGCATTGAATCTGTAAATCAATTTAGGTAGAATTGACATCTTAACTATATTTAGTCTTCCAATCCATGAACATGGTATGCCCTTCCATCTATTTAAGTCTTCTATGATTTCTTTTAGCAGTTTCTTGTAGTTTTCTTTGTATAGGTCTTTTGTCTCTTTAGTTAAATTTATTCCTAAGTACTTTATTCTTTTAGTTGCAATTGTAAATGGAATTTGTTTCTTGATTTCCCCCTCAGTTTGTTCATTACTAGTGTATAGAAACACTACTGATTTTTGAATGTTGATCTTGTAATATTGCATTATTTTTAACTGCTACATGATATTCTATTATATAGCTGCTCCATTATTTATTTCAGTTACTATTTAAGTCAGCAGTGTGATCCTGGGGGGAAAAATCAAACAGTGTGAAAGATATAAAACAAAAAGTGTCTCTTCTTTTGCCCACCTCTACTCCTAGACTTCGTGATACAGAGTCCACCACAATGAACAGTTGCTGATTTTCGTTATTTTGTGGCCAGCATTTATTATGTCATATAACATGCTTGTGTATCTCTTTCTTGAGTTACCTATGAGAGTCAAAGAACTTAGCTCACATTCTCTCCCTTCCGATTTGTATTAGTTTGAACTGCTATTTTCACATTAAGATTTAGAAGTTATATTCTGTAATAATGTTACATCTGAATTCTGACTATAGGTTGATTTTAGGATAAAAGTATATTAAAAGCATTAAACCTACTATGAAAATATTATTCCACCACAGAGCTAAATAGTATGCCTTCACCATGGAGAAGGAAATGCAACCCTCTGTCATTACAGCTTGGCTGCTTCAGTAGAATCTTCCAAGCACAAGATGTAATGACATCTTGTCTCTCATTTTCCCTGCAGCTCTCTTCACTTCTGATGGCTCGCGCTGAGCTGCTGCTCTTTCTTGGTTATGTCTTGTCATCGTCCTTGCATTTCTTTGTTTTTCTGGGGTACCACCTCCAGTTATTTTTTACATTAACATGTGGGAAATAAATTCTGAGTTCTTACATGTCCAGAATTGACCCTATTTTGTCTTCACACATGATTGATAATCTAAATCCCAGGTTCGAAACCGTTTTCTCTCAGAGCTCAAGTCGTTGTTCCTCATCTTCTTATTTACAATCTTGGGATGAGAATCTATGGAAACTTCTAGCATCCTTCTCTTCCCTTCCCTTCTGCCCTTCTCTTCTTTGACTTCAAAGTTCTGAAATCTCACCACTAGGTATCCAGGCTTGAGGTTTAATTTGTTTGCTCCTTTCTTCTCACTAATCTCATTCAGTCCTTCAGATCCTTTCAAATCCAAAGTCTTCTGTCTTGCTTCAGTTCACGGACACTTTCCTTTCACCCTTTCTTTCTTTATTCCTCTCAGTTGTCTCTGCTTTTTCCTTCTGAAGCACCCACTGCCCAGCATAGAGCCTGGCCCACAGTAGTTGCTCAGTAAAACCGTATTGAATATGTTACCTGGGACACGGACCCAGGTTTAGACCCTGTCTCTAACTTGCTGTGTGGACGTGGGGCAAGTTTCCTCATCCGGACAGGGAAGAAGTCAGACCCTGGGACTGCTCAGGGCCCTTCCAGCTCTGCCCTCTGACTCTGCTCTAGAATCTCGAGTCCCCAGAGTTCCTGCAATTGAGGAAGTGAAAGGAAAGCTGAGGTCCACGACAGGCAGTTCGGTGAAAATGTGGTTGCCTTCTATGACCCCTCCATCTTTTCAGAATGATTCTTCTGCCCCTCTTGGGGACCCCACTCCTTGAAACTTCCCAACCATGCTCAACTACTCTTTCCTTCTTTCTCATCTCCCTCTGCCCATCTCCCCTTCTCCCCAACCCTCCATCTTCTCAGCTCACATACACACCCATCTGGAAATTGAAATAACCCCCAACCAGGGCAAGTGTGTCATTAAATGGGATCCTTTTTCACTTTTATGGACTCCAGGACAAAGAGACAGCAGATTGCTCTTCCCAGTGCTGCAAGGCAGAAGCTCAGACTCCAAACAGCCAGATCCTAAAAGGAGAGGTGAACTGCGAGGGGCTGGCAGATAGCAGGGTATCTGCCCCAGCTTTAGGCAAACGTGTACCTTTGGGGAGTCAGCTTGGAGGAGGCTCCAATTTAGCCCTCCTCCCCACCGCGAGGCCAGCTCTGTGAGCAGACACCTCCCACGCAGCTCGCCTGCTGCGGATCAACCGTAGCTCTGGACAGAACCCCGGCATCCGGGAGCTGCGACGTTGGCTCCTTTCCCCTGGGCAGGCCTGACACTGGACGCTCCAGATTAACCAGTGCTCAGATCCCAGAAGATTATCATCTCATCTAAGTCTGAGCATCCTAATTGGTCCCTGAGGGCCAAGAGTCCATTGTGCAAAATTATCTCCTCCTTCCCTACTTCTGCTCAGGTCTATGCCCTGACATGAGCAGCGAGGTGCACCTTACTGGAGAAAGAAGAAGTGTGGGGAAAGTAGAAGCACAATCTTGGGTCTCAAATGCACAACAGTTCTTGCCCTGAAGGCAGAGCTCTTTCTTTCCACTGACACTCTAATAACGGGAAATGAGTTGTCACTGCCAAAGGAGGGGCTAAGGATAGAGTCGTCATAATTTTCAGATGAGTTACTAGTATGCAAAGATTCTGCTGCTAATATGAAACACTCTTC
The DNA here is from genome assembly GCA_004026745.1 of Myrmecophaga tridactyla. Classification (NCBI taxonomy): domain Eukaryota; kingdom Metazoa; phylum Chordata; class Mammalia; order Pilosa; family Myrmecophagidae; genus Myrmecophaga; species Myrmecophaga tridactyla. Next base: position 11,885 of record PVIY010052858.1, on the reverse strand, counting down.
CTTTGGGTCTGGGGCCAGCGTGTGACTAAGGTCTTCCCTATTAGGAGCCAGAGGCTGGAGGTTGAAGGGGATGGGGCCTGGCAGGGGGCAGCCAAGAGTAGTGGGAGGTAAATCAAAACCCAGCTCTGGCCCCCTGCACAGCCCTCCTGTTTCACTGCTGCCTGCTGCAGAGGCTGTGAATAACAGCTCCTCAACGGGCCCCAAAAGATGTCTGCACTGGTTGTTGGTTGAGATTGCTGCCTAGAATCTCTCTGGGCTGAGAGAAGAAGGGAAAGGCTGAAAGGAAGGTGAGCTGGGTGGAGAAGAGCTTCTGCAAGGGGATAAAGCTAGTACTCAGGAAGATATAACCAGGGACAGCGTATCCCCTAAGGAAGGGGTGGCCTGCTTGAAAAAAAAAAGAAAAGTGCTCAACTGAACAGTCTTTCCCAAGAAAGAGCTAGTTACCTCTCAGCCTGTGAGTCATGGGCATATTTCCCACCAGAACTTCTTTGCAGCTGTGGGTGGTCCCTGGGTGAGGGAAGAAGTCCAGTTGGAGAGAGTCCTGGAGAGCAGGCTTTCTGCATGCTCCCTTCCACCCCACCTGGACCCCAGCAGGGCCCCTGGTTCAGGCTTTCAAGGACACGCTGACGGAATCCCAGTCTTGTGTGAGTCAGAGCCTTGTGCTGGGCTGGGGACAGGCGGTCCCAGCTCTGGCTCATATGCAGCTGGAGCTCTGCACCCAGACAGAGAAACACACACTCACGTTCCCAATTATCCATCACCTTTTAGATGCAATCTGCAACCACTTATTTCTGCCACTTTGCGTTTGTTCTTTAATTTTGTTCTTCCCTTCATAATTGAACCCACAGTCCAGTGAGTCTACGGGTGAGACCCCCAAGATCTGCCACTTTCAGCACACTTAATGTTTTCCATCTTTGTCTCGTCGTGTTTATGTTTATGAGACCTCTATTCCCTATTGCTGGTATCAGCACTTTCATTTTTCCATCTTCCACTAGTTTTTATAAAACAATAAGAGCAACATGCAATAAAATATTTAACTAATTCTGTAGGCGCACTGCGGTTCAAAGAGAAGATGTCAGGGCCAGCAGAAAGAGACTGTTGCTGTATAAGCACTCCCGCCAAGTGAAGGCACACGGTATATGGGAGACAATTAGTGCTATCAATATATAACGCTGGGAAATTGGGAACACCTGGAAATTTATAATGACTGTCAAGGACAGAAATATTGTATGACCTAAATCAAAGTTCACAGCTCATTTTTATAATCAGCCTCGCCCTCCCTGTACTTCCCTTCCCCACCCCAATTTCTAAGGAATCTCATTCCTCTTCTGGTATTTCCTGCCTTCACCCCAAGACTTCTATGTTAAATGCTCAAACTCACATGAAATCAGGCTGTGTTTAACATTTGGAAACTTTCTCAACTTCTCCATGCTTCAGTTTTCTCATCCATGAATGAGGACAATCAAAATACCTATACCATATGGTTGTTGAGAGAAATAAACCAGGTTATCTGTATAAGAAGCTTAGAATGTTGGTTTATCTGTGGACTCAATTAATGACAGTTGTTAGTATTTTTATATTATCATCTCACCCCATCTCCTCCAGAGAAAGGATCAAACAAACTCATTCTTGTTCTTCTTTTTTATTTATTGGAGAAGTTGGAGGTTTTATAGAAATATCACTCAGAAAATACAGAGTTCCCATATAATCCCCACAAGCTCATTCTTACTGAAGTGTAAATGGTTGCTGGGACTTTATGGGTTATCCTTCCCAAATTTGTTTGCTTGTTTTACATTTTAACAGTAAGCCAAAGGGATTAGGTTGTAACTGTCTATATTAAGGCTGCATAAAGAGGCTTCCAGGCTCCGTTTATCACTGGAAAGTCACTCGCGCCTGATCCTTCCTTCCCCAGCAGAGAGATGCCCCTCCCCTGGGCTGTAGCCCTGGCAGAGCTTACGAGGAAAAGGAGCAGGGCACCCAGGTAGACACTGCATAAGCTTTCAATTTTTTCTCTAGAAGGAAAATAAAAGGCAAAGCCATGCCCTTTTCTGCTGGAGAGCATAGGATTCAATGGACAAAATAGGATATGCTGGATGCAAAGTCGATTTTGAATACCACAGAAATGCACACATTGATCATTAAAACTATAGTCTCCTACTTATGCCTGATGGCAAGGCTCGGATGAGGGGCTGGCCCTGGAATGCAAAGTGAATGAGGGTTTCATGAAGGGGTGGGGTTTGAGCAAAGTTTTGCTGAAGGCAACAATGTGGCTGGCAGCTGAGGAGCACAGCAGAGTGTGTGGAGGGAACGTTTGAAGTTGAGTGATGCAGGACATGTCTGCTCAGAGGGAGTTTGAGTCCAGGATCCACTCACCGCCCAGACTCACCTCTTCTCACATCAGAGTCATCCTCCTTCCTTCCCTGGGGCCCTTTTCTGCCTCGTCAGGGTCCCTGTCCTCATTCCTAACAGCAGCCAGGACGAGGGCAGAGGGAATCTGGTTGGCAGCCTCTCCTCCATGGCTGCGGGTCTACCCAGGTGCCCTGCTCCTTTTCCTCGTAAGCTCTGCCAGGGCTACAGCCCAGGGGAGGGGCATCTCTCGGCTGGGTAAGGAAGGATCAGGCGCGAGTGACTTTCCAGTGACAAACGGAGCCTGGAAGCAACTTGCATCTACAACCTTAACTCTTGAGCAGTTTTATTTTTTTTCCTGGAGGCAAGTTTAAAAAAATCAATACCAGGTATCATCCAGCCAGAGGATATGGTCCAGCCCTTCTCAGAGAGAAGAGGGGCCTGGCTGACCCTCTCAGGATCCCTGGTTCCAGGAGAATCCTCTGGCAGCCTTTCTTGGTTGAGATCATGGCAGGTGATGGAGGGGCATGCTCCAGGGGCCCCGACCTCAGTGGCACCCCCTCTGCCAGCCCATACCCTACTTGATCCCTGTTCCCAGTTCCCAGGCAGTGTTTTCCCCTCTTGCTATGCCTGCCCAGGAGAGAGAAGGGGTTTTGAAAGGGAGGGAGGCAGGTAGAGCAGCAGGGAGGAGGCTGCCTGGCTCCTGCAGAGTCCTTAGATCTGGGATCCCCGGTGTCTGAGCTGTTTGTCCCTGCTGAGTTGTGAGCCTCAGGGGCCCCCACCAGTGTTGTTTTCCAGCTTGGCTCCTGAGCAGTGGCTGCTGTCGGCTCCCGACAAATAATAATAAACCTGGGAATCAGGTTTGTCGAGGGGGATTTCGGTCCCTGGGTTCATTTTTAGATGTGTTTCTCTGCATGTGTGCAGACAAGAGGGCATGTGATGGGGGTCTCGGGGGAGCAGGCCGGGTTCCCAGGTGCCTTGGCAACCCACCCTCCCTCCCCACCACCTCCCACTGGAGGGGCCGGAGGACTCGCCTCTGTCCCCAATCCTCAGGGCCGCCTGGATGTTTAAAAGAAGAGAAAAAAGAATGGAATAAAAGGCCTCAGTTCTCTCCTTTCCCTGTTTCTCCTGATCGGTTTGGATAGAGATGGAGGTGGTTTGGATAGCAATGGAGGCAGCCTGGGGTTAAGAAGAGGGACAGAACCCATCTCTATGGTTAGACACTTGTCCATATGGGGACAGGCCAAGGGAGAGGCTCTAATAACGAACCTCCAGTGGGCGCCCACCCCAGGACAGCAGCTATGACCCCCTGGCCTCCACCCCTGGGGTGCGACAACAAAGAGAGGAGTCTCCCGGGAAGGAAAAACATAGTGGGTAAGTAAAGTGCCATTAGCAAAAGAAGGAGTCCTAGTGAGGGTGAGTGTAAAATTTGGGACCAAAATTAATGATGTCCCCTGGGGCAGAGGAGCATCAACTTTCAAGCAGATAGAACCCAGGAGAGGTCATTGCAGCCATCCTCCTGCCTCCAGGCAGGAGAAAGTGCAAACCTTCTCTCTGTGAGAAAACTGTGAAGGCTGCTTACCCTTACAACCATCCTGCTTTTCCTTCCTTCTCTCTCTCTCTCTCTCTCTCTCTTTTGTTTTTTTTTTTTGTTTTATTTTGTTTAAAGGAACCAAAGGGAGAAAAATTGCCAAGTTGTAAAGTGCTTAAAGAGGAGACGAGACTGTTCATCAAAATGCTAAAAGCTGGAGGGGGAGAGTAATGGGAAAACTCTTGCCTGCTATTTATGGGATTGATTCTCAGATCAAGGAGAAGCAAGCAGTTGGATGAAAGGAATTATTGTTAAGCTCCTCGGTAGGAAGATCTAATGGACAATTGCCGCTATCAGGGGGAATTAAATTGCTGTTTCAGTTTGTAAAATATATCAGCAGCTTTTTGAAGCCGGGAAAGGTGTGACAGCGGAGGCAGGAGGAGGCAGGACTCCCTGGGCCTGGCACTGGCTCGCCAAGCAGGGCCAAGGCGGGCAAGGGCGCTGGGCTGAGGGCAGGCTGCTCTTGTCCCTGACCCTGCTCCATATTGTGAAGCCAAGTTAATAATAATAATAATTAAACTGGGGGAGGTGAGGACTCTTGATGTGTTGAGAACTCCATGCAAGAGAGGCAGGTCAGGAAGAGGAGAGGAAGGTGGCACGGCTCCTCTCCCTCAGGCTCGAGGGCAAGGAAGACATGGTCTGTGCTTGCCAGCAGACCCATTCACCTCCAAGGCTGGGGGGGGGGGGCTCCTCCTGAAATGCTGCTTAGCCAAATCCTCTCCCTGTGTGACCCCCGAGCCTCCGCCCACTAAGCCGGTGGGTGAGAACGCATCTTTCCAGAACTGGGCCTCTGGCAGCAAGCCCTTGCCCATCTCTAGGCTGGGGTCAGAGTTTATATAAATGAACTGTTGATCCATAGGGGACATATTTATTCCAGAAAAAGAGCAGAGAATACGTGGTCTCGAGGATGGGGAGAGGAGAGGAGGTAGTGGCCCTTGGAAGCAGGACGTCGGGCCATTTGGAGTTGGGGTGGGGGGCGGTCTCCTGATTCTCTGGTTTTGCAGAGGGTTCTCACCCCTTCCAAAGACTGTTTGTTCCACGTGTCCGTTATGGGCTGCAGGGGTGTGGGGTGGGAGGAGAGAGGGAGAGATTGGTTTTCACATCTCTCAGAGTCAGAAGCAGGCAGTCCTAGCCAAAGCGCACGCTGGCTTCCCCTCTGTCCCCGTTCGGTTCCCTGGAGACCAGCATCACAATCATAGGGTATGACCTGGCACCACCTCCCAAGCAGGCTTCCCAGAAAGGTGACAAATGACAATTAGTACAAAGAGCTGGGGGTGGCCAAAGGGCCCGAGTTGCCACTGTCTTCCTTGTCACCTCTGCTTCTTCCTGAGGTCAGTGGAGAATTCTCCCCACAGAGAGCAAGAACCGGGGGTCTCCCAGGAAGCGGGCCCCCTCGCTGGGGCCCTCTGCAAAGGACTCGGGCTCTGGGCCAGGATCAGTGTCCCCAGGGCCTGGGTAATTGTAGAGTGGTGGTTCACTGTTGACTTCTCAGCCCGCCAGCCTTCAGGACACAGAGTGAGCAAGCAGAGCAGATCCTGAGTGCAAATTCTGCCCAGCTCCCCTTGTTCCTTCAGTAGCATAGCCACGATTACCCTCCCCGCCTCCTGTGTCCCACCCCGAGTGCCTGGCCTTAGCAGACTGGAAGATGCACATTGTCCCCTCCCCACCAGCACCCCAAGGTTAGGAAGGCAGGGGAGAAGAGCAGCCCCGCAAGCCAGGCCCTCCTGCCGGCTGAGCTCTCGGGCCCCCGAGCTTCCTAGGGCGAAAGGGTGCAAGTGCAGTGTTGGGTGGGCAGTGAACTTAGGTGGCTCCTGGGAGCTTTCCCCTTTCCATTGTGCCCCAGCCCTCACCAAGGACCCTTCACCTTTCCCTCATTTTGAAACATTTCAAGCAGATAACTGCTTTGGGGGTATCAGATCCCACATTTTGAAACTTCCCAGGGAAGAGGGGGCTGGAGGGGGTTGGAGGGGGTCAATCCTCTCTCTCTCTCTCTCACCTTGTCCTCCACACCCGCCTGGCCTCCCCCTTACCCCAGCCCCGTTCTTGGGGCTAACTTCCACAGGTCCCCTGCAGGGACCACAGGCTCTAAAAACCCAGCTCCCACCCGGCTTGTAGATCCCCGGCCTTTACTGAGTTTTGTGAAGACAACTCGTGTGTGTGTGTGTTTGTGTGCGCGCCCGCGCGCGTGCCTGCACGCCTGTGTTTCTTTAGATATATCCACAGAGTCACATGAAATCAGTGACAGGTTGACACTGTTATTTCAAGATTCGTCACTCCGATGCCAGCAGAGGAGACCCAGCCAATTCCTTCCCACCAGCAACACTTTTTTTCAGGCATAATTTATAGCACTGGGGTGAATTTGTTTCCAAAAGATGAATATCACACTATCAGCAACAGCTGCCTCTCATTTTTATTTGTTTTTAAATTTGACTCAAAGTCCAATTCTCCATACACATCCGAAGCTGTAAACCCTAAGGCGACTGATTACATGATTTAGTAAACAGGTTATATTATATAATGCAATTAAAGTGGGCTCTGCGGTGCCACCTACAGTTCACTTCTGGGAAGGGAGCTGGGCGGGACATGGGATCAGTTTGAACCTGGCTCTCCCCGAAGGAAAATAAATGGGGATCGCATCAGGATTGAGGTGGCTGCTCCAGTGGGAAAAGTTGAAGCCAGCTAGGTTACTAATGCAGCTTTTTGGTCTCTCCTGCTGAGTTCACTGTGTTATTTCAGCCTCCTGCAAATCCGTCTAGACGTCAGAACTGAGGCCTGAGCAGCTGCTTGGCGGTGGGGTGGGGTGGGGTGGGGGAAGTGGAGGCGTCTGGGCTGGGCTGGGGTGAAGAGGGGGTGTTGAGGAGGTCCCCCGGTTTGGGGTCAGGGCTCTTCTGCCCCACTCTCAGATGAGAAGCAAGGAGGAGACAGGAGCTGGCTGGCCTCTGGAACAAAGCTTGCAAGTCCAATTATATCCACTCAATTCCACCAGCATTTGTTGAGTGCAACGGTGGACAAAGCCTCTCAGAATATTCGGATGACATCCCCTCATTTTGCAGTCAGAGAGGGAAAGAGAGTGACTTGTCCAAGCCACAGATGAGCAGCAAAGCGGGGGGAGGGATACAGACCCCCTGGGCCCAGCTCGGGCACCCACCATGGAAAGATCTCGTCCATTCCTGGGTTCTATAGGAGAGGAAACTGAGACCCAGGACCCAGCCTCTACTTGTAGCCAGGGAAGGTGACTCCTGAGAATAATGCCACTGTGTGTCAGCGAGCAGAAGAGAGGGGCTCCCTGGGGACCCTCAGTGGCTACGGGAGGAAGGGGCTCCGTCCCAGGGCCACCCACCCTCCCCTCCCCCAGAACGTCCCCTCCCCAACTGGATGAATTAGGCCCCCAGGGATCTATCTTCCCCAAAGAGTTTTTCTCCGAAGGATAATCTCGGGGAAAACTCTCACCTGCAGAGGAGATGGGACTAACTTCCGGGGTCTGAGAGAACACAGAGCAGAAGGGGTGTGTGCACATGTGTGTGCATGCGTGTGTGTGAAGTCGATGAAGAAAATGAGCCCTAGAGGGTGGAAGCCCCTCACCCCCCCGCCCCCACGTCCGCGTGCCTGGCCTCCAGCTTGAGGCAATGGGGCGGGTCACTCAGCAACCAAAGGACAGTTGGCCCCTTCCTCCCTCGCCCCCCTCACCACCGGATACAATTCAGCTGGATTCTCAGCTGGGGGCGGGGGCAGGAGCAAACGCTGTCAGGACAGCTGGCCCGAGAGTTCCCAATTAGACTGTTTCTCATCCTCAAAGCCGGGAGCCCCCAGACCTGGGACCCCGGCCCAATTACTGCCCGGCTGTGTTAACCCCTTGGTGCCCCGGCCGTTAATGGAATGTTAATTGGTCTAATGGGCTTCATGTCAACAAGTCCTAATGAGCTCCTTCCTAACAAGCTGGGTATTTTTTTCTAAGCCTGTTTGTCAACACAGAGGAGTTTGGGCTGAGGACCTCACCTGGCAGAGCTGTCAGGCAGCTAGAGTTGAGGAGACAGAGGGAGAACGGGGCTCTCAGGCTGCCTGTTCCTAATTCCCAAAGGGGTGCCCTTTCATGCCCCCTCACCCACCCTGACCTACACACACTGCCTCACCCCCCCCCCACCCCCAGGCTCTGTCAAATGGCATTTTTGGCTTCTTTTGATGATAACAACCTCACAAATTATTTCCATTTGGACATTTGGGGGGTGAGGGTTGCATTAGGTTGTGGGTTTTTTTCTCCCCTAGCTGTCATATAAGAGTTTTAGAATTAAAAAAAAAAAATTCCAACATGAGCCTCATCCCGGGTGGGGAATCTCTCTGGAGTAAACAGTTCCTCGTGCGTCCTCCATTTGCAGTGCTGGCTGTTCCCCTCTGAGTAGACTGTCTGGTGACAGGCGGAGGAGCCTCTCAGAGCTGCCGACAGAAACTCAGGAGGCCCCTGGTGGGTTTCCGGGGCTCAGGCCTGTTCCCCTCCCCAGTCCCAAAGGGAGTGCCCCCAAGGGCAGCTTTTCCCACAAGTCCAGGGACACCAACTCAAGGAGTCCCCCCGCATCTGGCTCCTGAGTCAGATTCCCAAATTCCCATCCAGGGCGTTTCCAAGGGGCCCCTCCAGAGATGCCTAGCTGGTGGGATTGCCCAAGGAGTGGGGGGGGGGGGGAGGCGTGGGGTGTGGGCGGGGCCTGTGAAGAATGGAGTGAGCATCTAGAGATTGGTGTGGGGTCTTAGGGTGGCTGAGCTCCTCTGAGCATCAAGTTGCCAGAAGCTTCTATGTCTGAAGGAGCAGAGAAGGGAACTTAAGCCACAATGAAAAGGCCTCCTGTTCTCTTGCAAGAGAAGCCCCCAGAGGGCAATGGGGCAGTGGCCCAGTGACCTTGGGTGACCTGAGGGGGGAGGGGGAGGGCCATCTGGGTCCTGGGGAGAGGTGGCCCCGCCTGCCTGCCTGCCGGGCAGGGCCCAGGACTGAAAATCCTCTTCTGGGCCTCGTCTGAGGGTGCACACCACTCCTTGCCCTACTCCTTGATTCCAGGCAGGGCAGCTCTTGTACCGGTGCAAATATTTCTAGGGGCAGGACTCCAAAAGGACTCCACCTCTCCCTCAGCGGTGAACAAAAGAATGCAGAGGAAAGACTCCTCTAAACAGTTCAAATCCTCCTCCTGTGCTTCCTTTGCTTCGCTTTCACTATGACTTTCTCATTCGTGCAATGAGGTCACCAGAGACCCAATCCTGATGTTTGGCAAAAGAGAACTAACTTGTTGCCCCCCAAAAAGGGAGAAAACCAGGCGGTACAATGGTGGCCCAGTGGCAGAATTCTCGCCTGCCATGTCGAAGACCCAGGTTTGATTCCTGGTGCCTGCCCCTACCAAAAAAAAAAAGAAAAACCAAAAACGGAGAAAACCCTCCGGGGCCCAGCTTCTGCCCCCAGGCTCCCTCTTCTGGAGGCTGTGGGCACTACAGCTTGTCCGTTTTATCCCCAGGCCAGCATGCATCTACGATTGGGGCTCCTGGGAAGGGCTTGGACCTGCCTTCAGGACCCGTAGGCCCCAGGAAAGGCTGAACCAAATCCACTCCTGAAATCTTCTCTTTCCTTTATTCTGTAGGGTCCGAGAGAGAGATTCCACACCCATTTTAATATCTCAGAAGTCTTAATGCTGTTCTTTCTGATCTCTTGAGGAATCTCTTTTTCCATTCTGTTTTTGCATACTCTGGGTGTTTAGGCAGACCGGGACCCTGCCACGAGAACGGGGCTTTATTCCCCTGCCTGAAGAAATGGTTCCTTTCTATAGGCCCTTCCTGAGTCCTTTGCAGCAGCGAGTGCTGGGTCTCGGTGCCTAGGGTGCATGATATCTGAACACATGGGGAGAACTAGAGCGATTTTTCTGCAGAGATACCTGGTGGCCCATCTTCTGAAGTAAGGCCAGGGTGGGGTGGGATATAGAGAGCAGTGAGGCCAGTGAAAATCATTCTGCAGTTACCGAGCTTTTAGCAGAGGAAAAGTCATCAATCCCTGGGCTACCTCTTCGTGTCCCTCCATCTCACTTCCTTCCTTCCTGCTGTACTATCACCTCCCTCTGCTAACCATACTCTGTGCAGAAAAGAACTTGTCTCGTTTCCTCTGTCCTCCTACCTCCCAGCACATGTAGTCAGGACTTGGTAAACATTTATCCAATGAATGAATCCAGCAATTCCAGCGCTTTGCCATGTATACCTGAGCTCAAAGCGCACCTGGAACTTCAGAGATCTGGGTCAGGCCTGAGCTGATCCTTTCTCTCCTTCCTAAAAAGGAATCAAAAGAAAAACACATACAACATGTGTGCACACACACACACACGCGCACGCGCGCGCGCACAACACCTAGGGCCCTGGAGCCCCACCCTCTACTTAATGGCAGCTCCAAAGCGCCCTTAAATTCCCATCGGAATTCAGACATGTGAACTCTTTAGGAGACCCTGCAGGCTGGGCTGGGGAGGGCATCAGACTGGAAGAGGCCAGGGCCCCAGAGTGTCCTGAGGGAGACAGGGGGAGGGTCTGAGAGCTGGACTCACAAAGATTTCTATCTCATCACCAACCTCCCCCCAGAAGAAGGACAAGTTTTGCACCCCACAGAGGTTCTTAGGAGTCTCCAAACCCCACAGGTGGACAGGTCTGCAGCAGGCAACTCGCCTGTGGTTTCCAGATCTAAATACTTCAGGGCACCTACTGGAGCTAAGCAGCTCTCTAGGCATGCTGTTTCCTTGAGTGGCAATGCCAGGCTGTCTCCACTTACAGCACCAGGTTCTGGTTCAGGCAGAGACTGTGAGGCCCCCTGAGGGCAGCTCTCTGGCTGGTGATGAGGACGGGGAGGGTGTGTGTGAGCGTGGGCCTGGAACTGGAGCGCTGGTTCCCTCCCTGCTCCACCAGCAGGTTTGTACCTCACCCTCCCTTGCCTCTGTCTCCCCCTCTGGACTCTCTGGCTCTGCTGTCTCTTCTAGCCCCAGATGGCTGTGACTATATAAACCCAGGCTGAGGAAAGTCATCCATAGTAAAACATGCAGGCACCCCCCATATGCCTGAGGTCACGAGCACACTCCTAGAAGAGCCCAGAGGGTAGATCAGAGCTCAGTCTCTGGCTTTGTGACATTTCCCTGCTTCTGTCCCCTCCCTGAGGACCCCCCAACTGATCACTCTTGGGCTCCTCCCTCCAGAGAGGGAACCAGCACCCCACTTCCCTTTCCACCACTAGGGGGTGCGGTGAGCACACCTGAGCCGTGTGGGCCTGGGGCTCGGAGACCCTGGGGCTAAGCAGGTGGGAATTGGAGTTTCAGAGGGAGGCCTTCCCGGTCTGTGGGGGGCGGTGGCTGCTGCGGAAAGCCTGGGAAGTGTGGGGTGAAACGCACCCTCGGAGGAGGGATGTCCCGATGACCGTCAACCTCCCCTGCATTGCCACCAGCCAAGCCGTCCTCCTCTCCCCCTACCCCGCCCGCCCCTCCACGCACACCCGGCCAGAACGGATGCTAAACAAAGCATCGCGGCGGGTGTACAGGCTGCTTTACATATGATTTGAATATTGCTGCTTTCAAGCCAGAATAGCCCCTCTGATCTCAGCTACTCCCTTGAGCCCCCATTTGTCCCCCCCTAAACATCCCCTGACCGTCCACTCAGTCCCGGGACTCCGGCCTGAGAGCATGCCGAGCTGATGAGTCCCCGGGGCCCCCTGCGCTCGGCAGTGTTAACGTGCGGCCCCCTGTCTCCTGCCCGCAGATCCTCGATGTGAATCAACCCCATGATGCAACATGCCTCCCCAGCCCCCGCTCTGAGGATGATGGCCACGCAGAATGCCCCGCCCCCGCCCTACCAGGACAGCCCGCAGGTGAGTGCGCCAGGACCCCGGGGCGCCCCGCCAGGAGGCCGGATGGGCAGGGCCAGGACCCCCTTGGCCCTCTCCAGGATCTCC